>BDJD01001937.1:19689-119338 GCA_002564525.1 Rosa multiflora | reverse complement strand
TCGCAACTATTGGTGTAAAAGCGGTAACTTTTGTTCTGATTGTAGTAATTACTTCAAAAACTATACCATTTACAAGATTACTAACCATTTTACAATTCCTACAACATTTTTGTTCTGAAAATGGTAAAATTAAAATTAGACCAAAAGATATGTAACAACTCAGTATTGTAAGGAGCTTCTCCACTTGATAATCAAGGTTCTAAATTTGATAAAAGTTGTCCAAATATGATATTTACATATTTGACCACTTAATTACAATAACCACAACAACTGTTGTCATAAGTCGTAATTGTAGTTCAACTATGTGTAATTTATTATTTTGACAATTGTTACATGATTTTTAACAATGTTACATATCAAGAAAGAGTGTGTTGTTCATATGATAAATTTTATTTTTTAAAATGACACATGTCGATATTTAATTGGGTAACCTGTTGACCAGTTCAGTAGGTTTCCACTATATTAATTTACTAAAAGTAAAAAAAATAAAAAAATAAGGGTATGACAAACACAAAGGTACCCAAGACGACCCCCATGAAACACTGGGTTAGTATGAAATTACATTAAAAAGAGTTGAAATTAAATAAAAAGATACTAGTCTTCCTTACCTTGTATGGTCCATCCACTTCAAATTCAATTGAACATTCACTATGAGTTGCATAAGTTTTCTCGATCGGATCTGTAAGAGTCTGATAAATATGGTGGTAAATGAACTTGAACTGATAATTGTACAAGCTAAATCAAATTGTACTATACAAAGAACTCTAGGCATAGGAAATAAAAATATTAGAAAAATATTTCGAACTGACCTGGTATTGATCGTTTGTATTGTTTCTCGCCACATCAACATTAAGCTTGACGCATGGATATGAGATAGTTAGCTTCTTCTTCAAGTCTCTGTTTAAGCATAACAGATGGATATGAGATAGTGAGATAACCATGTTTAAGCATTGCAGCTTACTGGGTGCGTTTTGGTGTACGTTTACAATCCTGCTACGTGCAATTCCAAATCGCCCAAAACCCTAGGGTTCATGACCATGTTACATGGTGACTTGGTGAGTCGAGGGGGAAGACAGGGACCACAGCTAATAAGGAAGACTGTAAAAACCATTTACATGCTCACAATCATATGCATACAAGCTTGACAATAATCACATAGGAATCAAGACTTACCTTCAGCAATTACTGGCATGGATTCTTTCTCTGCAATTGCACAACAACGATCACTAGAATATTGTAAGGCCCCGTACCTTAACATCTTTTTGAAGTGCGTTTTTATCGGTTTTGACCGAGGAGTTGACTTTTTAATTTGTCGGTTACATCGGAATATTCCTTGAGTACGTCGTAGGTTATGAAAAATTTAGTTCGTGGACACGCAGTTTGTATTGATTGGAGTTTTTACGGGAAAGTTGTGATTTAAGTTTTGGAAGGTACTGTTTCTTATTAAAATATTGGTTTCAAAAAAAAAAAAAGAAGAAGAAAAGAAAGGAAATAGATTAATAAGAGGAGAGAGAGAGAGAGAATCGGGACAGAGCTGACCTCCCGAGCCCTCCCCCTTGCTTTTTCTTCTTCTCTCTGAACCAGACCTGATTTCCGGCCGATCATCCGCAGCCGAACCTTGTTGGACTCGTCTCTGGCCACCGAAGCTTCCTCTCTTCATTCTCTTTCATCTCAGGTACGTGATTTTCGTTGGGTAGCTTTGTTTTGAACGATTTTGGGGGAGGATTGTCGATCGGGTTTGAGAACCTTCGGCTGGGTTTTCGATTTCCGGCGGTGTCCGGCCTGAAATCCTTGTGATTTTGGTTCTTTGTGAAGGGTTGAACATTTTCCAACCTCTTTGTAGCTTGATTTGGCCGGAGGAAGTGGTAGTGATGATGAACAGTGGTGTTGAACAATAGCTATCAGGTTTTTCCGATTTTGGGTTGAATTTCCGACCACTTCTGCTTAGTTTTAGCTGTTATTGCAGGTTTAAAGATTGTTAGGTTTGCTGTGGTGATGCGTTTAGGCTAGTTAAGTTGGCCGGAGATGGGGTTTGGTGTGATGGCGCGTGAAACCACGCGCCGCCACTGGTGGTGGCGTGTTGAGTTGTTATCAGACTAATTAACTACGTTGTGAGGTGTTGTTGTTGTTGGAAACCTTCGATTGGCATTGTTTTAGACTTGTGATTAATTGTTTGGTTGGTTGTTTTGATATTATGGTTTACAATCTTCTAGGTTAATCCCTTGATAAATTGCTATTAGGCCTAGTGCAGATTTAATCTACTTGGTTGAGAATTTGAAGTTGTTTTGGAGATTTTTAGAAAAGGAAATTATATTATTTTGGTGGATAATTGTGATTAAGGATTTGAAATTTAATTAAGTGAGTTATCGAGACGATCCTTGCGAAGGTGAAGATTAGAGAGTTAGCGAGGATGTTGATTAGTTGTTGAATTCTGAATTTGAGAGTCTGAATCACAAATTGAAGAGGGGGAAGTTTAGAGGAATTATCCCCAGGCACTGTTTATTTTTCTTTTTCATGGAAATGAGTTTTATTCCTTTAATGATTTCCTTGGTGAGGTTAATTTTATCATGCCCAATTATTACAGGACGTACTGAGCCCTCGAGCGAGGAGGACACGGGCAGGCAGTAGGATTAGCTGCGGGACTCACTTGTGAGTGGACTTTTATTTTATTTAAATAATGCATGTAGCATGGTATTAAGTTTTCAGTTGGATTATTATTTGAGTAAATGTGACTTTGTGGAAAGTAAAGGATTTAAAAAAGAGAGCAGTTGACAAGGAGGCCAGTTTTGGCGCATGCGTATCTTACCTAGTTGGCAGTCTCTTCTAGGTAATTGTCTGGTTGGTAGTTCCTTCCAGACTACAGCCCGATTGGCAGTCCCATCCGATGCGTCATCTGGTTGGCAGTCCCTTCCAGATGACATGAGGTAGTTAGTTGGCAGTCCCTTCTAACTACCTGTGGCTAGTTGGCAGTCCCATCTAACCACCGCCTTCCGGTTGGCAGTCCCTTTTGATGCGTCATCTGGGTGGCAGTCCCTCCCAGATGGCATGAGATGATTAGGAAGCAGTCCTTCCTAATTATCAAATGAGTTTTCTTGAGTTGGAAATATTATGAAATCTCGCTGCATGTTGGTTTTGTTGAAAAGAGAAGTGGGGAAGCATTCCATTAATTTTTTCAGATTTTGTTTCAGTTTTGTCCACTCACTCTAATGGATTTTATATGTTTTCCCCTGGGCCCTTCGTTTTCAAATGCCCAGATTTCAGATTGGCTGAGATCGCGTCCAGGCACTAGAGACTTTGGAATCAACGCTTCCGTTTTGTCCGTAGGTTATTACTTAACCTACCTTGTATGATATCGGCTTAGTTATTAGTGTTGCTCTGATAACCCTTTTTAATTTGGTGGATGTTTTTGTTTGAATTGATGTTTATTACTGAGGTTGTGATGGGATTTGAACCTTCTGAATATAACATATACGCTTGGAAAGTAAATATGGTATTGTGTGTTTGAGTAGAAGTTAAAGTTTTAATCATGTCCAGGTTTGTGAACTTTTTGGGTAGCCCCTATTTAGGGGAGGTTCTGCTGATTTTTCGATAGGATTTCACTTAACGTGGGCCCCGCAGGCTCGTATCCAGGATTTCAGGGTGTTTCTTGCGTCGGGTCCTGTCAAATATATTCTTATGTTGCTTACCAACTTGCTTCTCAATGGACAGAACAATATGCAATAATCGTGGTGGCAACAGGGACCAATTCATCTGTATATATAGGTGACTTAAACCTCAAGAAGCTTCCCATTAAAGCTATCCATATTGGTTTAGGTTTCCTAGTTAGATTCTTAATGTAACACTTCATTGTAGTCTTTCTTGCAGACTAAGAATATGATTACTTACCTTAATGAATAAATACACTCTTCCATTAAGTTACAAGCATTGATTTGAGTTTGTGTCCATGTTAAACTAGATTTGACATTTAGCTAATTATCAATATACTTAATGTTAATGTGTGACAGGTCCACATTTGATTCTAACAATCTCCCCCTTGGACTGACACATATTAACCATGGTTCGAAAAATCGTTAGGCGCTAGTAGGGCGGTGGCCTGGGGAGGAGCGCCCAGGCGGCTAGGTGGGTGCCTAGGAGGTGCCTAGTCGGTTTTGTATTTTTTAATTTATTATTTATTTTTATAGCACATAAAAATATAAAAAAGAGTATATAACTATATATAGACTTAAATTATATATAAAGACTTTTCTATTAGAAGATATATGAAGACTTACTATAATATACAATAAGATTAATAAGTATATTTTATAGGAATATATTCTACTCCTGTTTCCAATGCCGGTCAAGCACTTGACCTGGAATATGGGTTTCCTATTCACGTTGAACCACACACTCAAAGTACTCCAGCAAATCGACTACTTGGACCGCCATACTCCCAGAAAAAAATAGATCTGGAGAACCCAGCAGATGACATCAGCAAACTCATCGTCAAACTCGACAGATTAATCTGGTTCCCTATTCCCTTTTCTGCTATTCTCTTGTCTTCTCGCTCCGATCAACCAAGGTGAGCTCCCATCATCTCTTTCTCTTCCCTTTTCATAGTTTTTGTCAAGCTTGAAAAGCAATGGCTGTCTCCACCACGACTTCAGTTTCACGATCAGAATTGGTTTGATTGGTGGGTTGGGAAGAGCTGCAATGTAGAGGTGCGGTGGCTTTGGCAGAGCTCCTGTGCAGAGGCGTGGTGGCTTGGGTGATTGGGTTTTGTCGATTTGGAGTTTAGGTGTTGTGAAAAACAAATATATATATATATATATATTGAAACCTCCTAGCAGCCCAGACCGCCCAGCCTGACGCCCAGGCCGCCTAAATCCAATCCACCTCAAAGCTCCGTTTAGCCATTACTCACCTCGGTCTGCCGCCGCCCAAAGCCTAGGCGGCCTGGGCTGTCATTTTTTAGAACACTGATATTAACCTTGATAACTTGCACTAGAAAATGCCATAATCTATTTAACTCACTGAAGTGCGCGCCAGACAACAATTCAAACCAGAACTCCATTCCAACATTGTCAGATCACAGTTACTTATGCAGAGCAAGAAACAAAATACATTTTATCAAAAATGCAGAGTTTCAATACCACAAACACAAGCTCCTGCAACCTACATATGTCAATCCAGAAGTGATATGATATATGCTAATATGTATCAACAAGAAGGCATATACCAGGTCCTACTTTATGTTTCTTAAACCAGAAACTCAAGCAAATTTACTAAACACTGATGGCTTAAAATTATTGCTTGAACCTTAAGATCATGCTATACATAATTTAAGCCATCTGATAGCAAGTATAACTTCAAGTACAAAATCGACAATTTTCAGAACATTCAATAAAAGTTGCAGCAATAACCAAAATATGAAAATACTTCAAAATTTCATTTATAACTTTAAACTGTCATTACAATTAAGTTGTGAAAAACAAAAATAAAAGATCACAACTAAAACACAAGAATTCAAAAAACCTCAGAATTTTAAATTGCTCGAACTGGAATAACTCTGTACTAAACTTAAGCATCTAGATTAGCTAAAACTCCAATGTTTGCTGTATGCTTCTGGAATGCAGCCACAGACAATGCCTTGGTGAAAGGATCTGCTAGTTGTGAATTTGTGTCAATGCTCAAAACAGCTATTTCACCATGTTTTACTCTTTCTCTAACACTGTAATACTTTAGATCAATATGCTTGGAATTATTTGACCTTTTACTGTTCTTGCTAAAGAAAACTGCAGCTTCATTGTCACAATAAATCACAAGTGTGCCAGCCACAATGTGACTTAATACTTTGGTTTGCATGAGAAAATTCCTAATCCAAAGTCCTTCACACACAGTTTCATACATTGTAAAAAATTCAGCTTGCATGGTGGAAGTTGAAACAAGTGTTTGTTTCATGGTCTTCCAAGAAATAGCACCTCCTGCAAGCAAGAACACATATCCACAAGTCAACTTCTTGGAGTCTGGATAATTCCCTGCAAAATCAGAATCTGAAAATCCAACAAGTTTCAGATCCTCCACTTGTCTATACACTAGCATGTGACTTTTAGTTCTCTGCAGATACCTCAACACTTTCTTCCCAGCTACCCAATGCTCATGACCTGGATTATATTGAAACCTTGATAAAATCCCTACAGCAAAAGACAAGTCTGGCCTAGTGCAGACTTGTGCATACATGAGACTTCCTACAAGTCTAGCATAAGACTTTGACTCCATATTTTCTTTCTCAACATCACTTTTGGGACTTTGCTTATTGGTTAGTTTATCTCCTTTGGACATAGGACCTTCTCCTGCTACACACTTTTCCATACCAAATCTCTTTAAAATTTTGGTAATATAATTCTGTTGAGACAACCCAAGTAGTCTCTGTGCCCTATCTCTTCTAATCTCAATGCCTAGTCCATAGGATGCTTCTCCTAAGTCTTTCATGTTAAAATTCTTTGACAGAAAACTCTTGGTATCTTTAAGCAGTTTAATGTTACTGCTACCCAAAAGTATATCATCCACTTAGAGTACCAGAAAAATAAAATTGTTCCCAACTGTCTTCAGATAAACACATTCATCAACAAGATTTTCTGTAAATCCAAAAGTAGAAATCACAGAATCAAATTTCTTGTACCACTGTCTAGAAGCTTATTTGAGGCCATAAATTGATTTTCTTAACTTGCATACTAAGTTTTCACTTCTAGCTTGCACAAAACCTTCTGGTTGCCTCATATAAATCACTTCATCTAGTTCACCATTCAAAAAGGTTGTTTTAACATCCATCTGGTGCAGCTCCATATCAAAATGAGCCACTAAAGCCATGATTATTTTAAACGAGTCTTTTCTAGAAACTGGAGAAAAAGTCTCAGTAAAGTCAATGCCCTCCTTCTGTGTAAAACCCTTGGCAACTAACCTTGCTTTATGTCTCTCTACATTGCCATTTGCATCTCTTTTGGTTTTGAAAACCCATTTACACAACCTATAGGCTTCTGATTGGGATTAGGTTCGACTAATTCCCAAACTGCATTTTGACTCATGAAATTAATTTATGCTTCCATTGCTAGCTGCCATTGACGAGATTCACTACTTTCAGTGGCCTGGTTAAATGTAGTTGGATTATTATCCTCTGCACAGTCCATTTCAATTTTTGCTTCTTGCAGATAAACAATGTAGTCACTCTCTTCCCCCCCTATAAGTTGGTTTTCTTGCTCTCTGTGATCTTCTAGGCCGAGCTACTGGAGGATTTTGAGGTTCTTCACCAGGGATTTGTTCAGGTACTTGATCAATTACTTGACCAGTTACATGGTCAGTTACTTGACCAAGTACAGTTACTTGGTCAGTGACATGGTCAGTTACTTGACCAGGTACAATTACTTGGTCAGTGACATGGTCAGTTACGTGATCAGTTATAGTTACTTGGTCAGTGACATGGTCAGTTACTTCCTGTTCTAAAGGCAATGCTACACTTATATTCTCATTTGACACAATTTCCTCAAAATCTGAGGTTAAATCCTCAAAATTTGTATTGTGAACTTTTTCACTTAGAAACCGTACTTGATGTGTTTCAAAAATTCTAGGTGAATGATGAGCAGAATATAATTTATAACCTTTAGATTTATCTGGATAACCTATAAAATAGCAACTAACAGTTTTGGGATCAAGTTTATTCAAGCTTGGATTATAAATCCTGGCTTCTGCATGACATCCCCAAACATTGCAGTGATGAAGACTAGGTTTCCTGCCACACCAAAGCTCAAAAGCAGTCTTTTCTATAGCTTTACTAGGTGTCCTGTTGCAAATATAATTTGCAGTTTTTAAAGCCTCACCCCACAGAAATTTTGGCAAGCCAGTTGTACACATCATGCATCTAACCATGTTCAAAAGAGTCCTATTCTTTCTCTCTGCAACACCATTTTGTTGTGGATTATATGGTGCTGTATATTGAGCTTTAATTCCATTGTCTTGTAAAAACAAGGCAAATGGACCCTTTTGTTGGCCGGATTCAGTGTACTTTCCATAGAAATCTCCCCCTCTATCTGACCTTACTGTTTTGATTTTCTTTTCTAGTTGATTTTCTACCTCATACTAAAAGATTTGAAAGGCTTTCAATGCTTGTGCCTTTTCTGAAAGTAGATAAATATAACTGTATCTAGAAAAGTCATCAATGAATGTGATAAAATACACATTGCCACAGATAGTTTGGTGCCTAAATGGACCACATATATCAGTGTGTATGAGTTCTAGTAAATTTTGGCTTCTATACGCAGTCTTCTTTCGAGTATTGGTTATTTTTCCCTTAAAGCATTCCACACAGTCTGTTAGATCAGAAAAATCAAGTTCATTTAGGATTTTGTTTTTCCCCAAGATTTTCAGTCTCTCTTTTGAAACATGGCCGAGTCTTTTATGCGATAAAAATGCAAACTTTTCATTTAGCTTGGTTCTTTTAACACCTGTTAAAGTGCTAGTACTATTTGTGTTATCTTCAACAAGTAAAATTTCTTATTGAGCCATTGAACAACTTAACTGTAAATAATCATTCGAGATAACACCAAAACCAATTTGAACAGAATTTTTAGAAATAAGAATTCCATTACTATCAATAACAAGTCTATAACCAGATTTTACTAAAAGAGAAACTGAAACCAAATTCCTTCTCATGGAAGGTACATCAAAAACATTGTCCAGAACTAACAATTTTCCTAATCCTAAATCGAGCTTTAAGGTGCCAATAGCCTTGACTGCCACTCTCATGCCATTGCCCACACACAGGTTCGCTTCATCACTATTTGGGATTCTCCTCCTTATGAATCCCTGCAAGGAATTAGTAATATGATTAGGTGAGCCTGAATCTATCCACCAAGGTTGTGGTTCAACATTTATAAGATTAATTTCTAAAGAAAAAACTGTTTTAGAAAAAATCTTACCCTTTTTGGCTAACCAGTTCTTATACCCAGTGCAGTCCTTTTTCATGTGTCCTACTCTTTTGCAAAAGTAGCACTTGAACCTGAATGGCCTGTTTTCCTTGGCCACTGCAGCTGTTGAACTCTTAGTTATGGCTTTGGTAGGCTTGAGCTTATTCTGGGGCTTTTTCTTCTTAGGCTTCTCTATGAGATTTATGGCTGTAGCAGGTTCTTTTTCTTCCTTGATCCTATCTTCCTCATCAACATAGATGGATATAAGTTCATCTGAAGTCCAGTTTCGCTTTTGTGAATTGTAACTGGTTCTTAGATGACTAAAACTGTTAGGTATGGAATGTAGTGCATAATGCACTACCTGCTCATCTCTAACCCCCATCAATAGCTCCCTGAGTCTGCCGTTTATATTGATCATCTTCACGATATGCTCTCTAACTCCCCCTGAACCCATGTACTTCAAATCATGAAACTCCTTGGTTAGCCTAGCTGCTTCTGCTTTTTCACTTTCTTTAAACTTAGCACCTATGAGTTCCAAAAAATCTGATGCTAGCTCAGGTTCTTCTATACTTCCCCTGACAGTCTTAGACATAGATGTTTGGATGAGGTTCTTAGCCATTCTATTGGATCTATGCCACTTCTTGTAAAGATCAGTTTCCTTCTTGGTGCTCTTTTCATTCAACTCTGCAGGCTTATCCTCAGTAAAGCAATAGTCTATATTCTCATGCATTCCCATATAGTTCTCTACAGAATCTAGCCAAGCTCTATAGTTGGTTCCAGTTAGCATCAAGACACTATTCAAGTTCATGTAAGAGTTACCTAAGGAGCAAAACAAAATTCATGTGAGTTCTCAATTTGTAAAGAAAATTACTTTAAGTTTTCTGTGTTTTATTTAGCTTTAAGCAACCAAAACAAGAACATACAGAAAACCTAAACAATCCATACTTGCATTCATGTCAGTCCATAACCAAAAATAATGTTAAGCAACACTTTTGAGTAGAAGCATAACATCCTGGAGTTCTTTATCAATATGCCATGTTCAATGAAAACAAGTTATCCAAAGAAATTTATCCACATCTTTAGACAGAAGAAAAATTTCTAAGTATCCGTATTTATTTTAATCAAGCATGCATACTGCTATTTTGTATTCTAAAACCATACTTGACCACTTCTTTGGAAGATAAAATTGAAGCATAGTTTTAAAACACAAAACAAAATTTCAGTTTTGTTACTTGATTAGGTACTTGATCAGTTACCTGACCAGTTACTTGGTCAGTTACCTGACCAGTTACATGGTTAGTTACCTGATCAGTGTTTTCTGCCAACATGAATGAAGAATGCTTTGTGCATCATAATCACTTATGCCAATAGAAAACCACAAAACATATGAGCTCTTTTACTTTATATTCTATCCAGATTCGTCCTTGTAAGAAAATCAAGCTCTTGTATCTGTCAACTTTAACAATGTCTAAAAAATTTCTGGGAGATTTTTGTTCTTCATACAATTTTACACAATCACAGTTGAATTACCATATCATCAATCAATTCAACATGCATATCCAAACACAAATACACATTCAAACACAATTGTTTCGATTCCAAGAAACCACAGAACAATTAAGAAATTGTAAATTTCATCCGGTCACCATCTACTCTAGCCTAACGCACGCCGGGAATGCAACTAGGGTTCTTGAGCACAATCAAAACTTAACAATTATGCTATGAATCGAAAATTTCACTGAAAAACCTGTTTTTGCTTTTTCCCCAATTTGCTGCTAAAAATCTCAGCGGAAGCATGAACTTGATATCCAGATGCATCAATCGATTCTATTGGCTTCTTGATTCACAGCAATCGGGGTTTTGAATCCCCTCTCAAGATGAATACATCTCGCGCGTTTCCGAATCCAGTCCCAGACCTTCGTCTTGATCAAAACTGACCGTTGTGATACAACGATCACTTTTCTTCATGTTTTGGTCGGGTCTGGGCTTGGATGCTCCGCGTACCGTGCTTGGGCCTTCATTAAGTAACTTACTTTGATCAGGCAAAAACTTTTTTTTTTTTTTTTTTGTGTTTGTTTTGCAAAACCCTAAAACGATTTTCATGCCAAGCAAAACTCAATTCATATTTTTGTGAGCCTATGCTCTGATACCAATTGTAAAAACCATTTACATGCTCACAATCATATGCATACAAGCTTGACAATAATCACATAAGAATCAAGACTTACCTTCAGCAATTACTGGCATGGATTCCATCTCTGCAACTGCACAACAGCGATCACTAGAATATAGTTTTCTGTTGCTTACCAACTTGCTTCTCAATGGACAGAACAATATGCAATAATCGTGGTGGCAACAGGGACCAATTCATATGTATATATAGGTGACTTAAACCTCAAGAAGCTTCCATTAAAGCTATCCATATCGGTTTAGGTTTCCTAGTTAGATTCTTAATGTAACACTTCATTGTAGTCTTTCTTGCAGACAAAGAATAGGCTAGGATTACTTACCTTAATGAATAGATACACTATTCCATTAAGTTACAAGTATTGATTTGAGTTTGTGCACATGTTAAACTAGAATATTTGACATTTAGCTAATTATCAATATACTTAATGTTAATGTGTGACAAGTCCACATTTGATTCTAACAAAGACAACGAGGAATACTCATCAAAGCCAGAAACACTGCCGGAGAGGGCAGAATGCTTCGTTGAAATGTAGCCTCAGGCTCAGCAGCCGCGGAAGAGGACGATGCTAGCTAGTAGCTAGGGTTTCCCGAATACCAACATTGATAGATCACTTGCAAGTTGCACTTACTTAAATCCAAAGTGATGTTTTATGTTGAGTTGCATTGCAGCTACCAAGTAACACAAGCTTTACCTGGCCAGATCATATATGCGCCAATTAATTTTCTTTTATAATTCTTTGGTTGAGACATTTTGTTACATACTACTAAATATTGGGAGCAGATCGAATAAAATAATGAAAATACAATCCATATACTTGGTCAAAATTGCAATGAATTATTTAAACATCAGATCTATGCAATGCATATATTCCTCTTTTAAGGCTTTTGCTTCTTCTTACAGTCTTGGGAGATTTAATAGCAACGTCAGCTCAATTTTATAGGTATAATGAATGTGATTTTGGCCAACCTCAGATTTTACATCACAGAAAAAAGCTAACCGAGATGTAAGACCTAGCAGATGCAGAATCATATGATCGATATCAAATAGTCTCAAGTGCAAGCGTATATACGTGGTCGATCAACTGCAGACCATGGACCAAGTCTTACGTAGATCATCATAAACCACCGAATTCGGCTGACGTACCTTTTTTTCTCCATATTGGTAAAGCTACGAGCCACCATTGTTAATAATTTGGATCATTTCTATATTTTTTGTAACTTAAAACTGCGTTTCTTCGATAAGCAGGCAGTTTTTAATCATGTTCTTTCTTAGTACAATTTTATCAATATTCTAAAAATTTCATTGGGGTGGCCGCCTAGGTGTTACAAGGTGGCTAGCCGTCTCTACTAGTCTAGGCAGCGATTAGGCATGTCAGGTTTAAGAAAAATGTTCAAAATATATATATTTTTGTTTGTTTGTTTAAATACTTAAAAACTAACTTTTTATTTGTAAGTATACTCATGTACTTAACCTTTTCCCCATGTCTTCAATCAATTGTTGAGAACTATAGTTTTTTTGTTTTTTTATTAGACTTACACTTATTTCTATGCTGTATAATAAAATCAAAATAAAATAAAAAAATATCCACCTGGGTGCTCGCCTAATCCCCACCTAAGCAATTAGGCACAATCCTCTTCCCCATTGCCCACCTACCACCTAGTGGCTTTTAGAACATTGGTTTTACTGTTTGATGGATTAATTTTTTTTTTCTTATTGTTGTTGAAGAGGAAAAATCTCACATTACAAAAGTAACAAAAGATAATATAACTTATAAGTTGGTGGCTCACATCCAATTGTACCGAGACCTTTTGTGATTAAAATCCAACATTTAACAGGTAGTTAAGTCAGGACAATATCGGTACAATGGTGGTCATGGACCACTCTTGTCACTGTTCAACATGGTATCAGAGCTCAGCCCCTCTCCAATAATGTCTCCAACTCTCATGGGTCTGATTTGGGTTCCTTAAATTCGTCATCAGAAAGATTCTAATTGGATTGTTACCAGGTTTCTGATGTGGGCATTGGATTGTTATATTGATCAAATCTTCAATATGGGACTTGTGTCCCAATTTCCAATGTGGGAATTAGATTGTTAATTGATTTCACGTGTAGAGCTAGAGTTAGGTTGCACAAAAGGGACGTGCTGGTGGAAAGATCCCACATTAAAAAACTGACAAAAGATAATATAACTTATAATTGGGTGACTCACATCCAATTGTACCGAAATCTTTTGTAATTAAAACCCAACACCTAATCAGTGGTTAAGTTGAGACAATATATGTACAATTGTAGCCATGCCACATGCCACACTTGTCATTGTTTAACTCTTGTGTGGGATTGTTGCTACGTACAATAATGATTAAGAGCCCCAATATCACTTTTAAACGATTTTTCACTCTTCTATAATTCTATATTTTGGCATTTGACCCTCTTTCCCAATTTCACTCTGTTTGAATGATAATAGAAATTTCTTTTCAATTCTTCGGGTTGCATTTATATAATTGGGGCATTTGACTCTCTTCCCTAAATGCTAAACCCTAAACGTAGCAACCCCTGCGCAGCTTCACTAACCCCTCGTCGACCCCTCATCTCCGACCACCGGAAATTTTTTCCGGCGATATCCGGCGACTTCAAAAAGAGGTTTTTTTTATTAAACATTCCCGCTTTCTATACTTTCAGTTTCTTTTCTTTTTCTCAGGGACTTGCAACATCCCTTCTTCTACCCCCGTTTATTCTTTCATGGGAAGACCTAAGAAGAACTACTTTTAATTTCTTTTCTTTTTCTCGGCGACTTGCAACCTCCCTTCTTCTATCCCCCTTTGTTATTTCATGGGGAGACCTAAGCTGAACTGTGGGGGTTCATGCTATCTCCAAGCTTGGAGCTTGTTCAGACCTCCAAACTTAGAGTTTGTTGAGAAGATACGGTTGACCACAAACACATCATTGTTTCGATCTAATCCAATATCTCTTGGAATCAAATTTCTTGGGAGCCATTAAGCTAAGAAATTCCTAATTTCTTGGGAGCAATTATGCTCACAAATTCTTAATTTCTTGGAAGCGATTACGCTAAGAAATTCCTAATTTCTTGGAAGCGAATACGTTAAGAAATTTCTTTTGTTTTCTTTGTAGCCTTTTTCCTCTTAAACTAACCCTTTTTCTTGTTCCTTTTTAGGATGAGTAACTTGAACAAACTGGACTTCGCTCCATTGAAAACAACTAGCTCTAGATATCACAAGTAGGTTCGTGATGTCCGCCAGCATCTTAAGGCCCAAGAAATCCTGGATACGATTCTTGAGCCTAGCCAGGACGTGCTACCTATTGAGCAAGCTCAAGATTTGGAAGCAAATAGACCAGCCTTGGAGGCAAATAAGGCGAAAACCATCTTCCTAATGACTCGTCATATAGATGAAGAAGACCTACAAAGCTATGGGTTTTACTTGAAGAACGCTTTGGCAATGTCCGTGACTCCATGCTTCCTGACCTAGAAGTGAGAGGGCATAATCTCTGCTTTCGTGATTTCAAGAAAGTTCTTGATTACAAATTGGAAGCACTTCGCATTAAATCCTTAATGGTACTATGGAAAAGAGATCACAGATGCGATGCTGATTGAGAGGACTCTCTCTACCTCCCCCATCTCTGCTTTGATGATTACTAAGAACTATCATATCGATGTTATTGCAGGACGGATCACAAGATCTCATGAGCTCATTGGAGCCATGAATGTTGCTGAAAAGCACGGCAACATCCTTGTGAAGAACTATAATTCGAGACTAGTGGGAACAGAGCTTATTCCGGAGTTTAGTTATAGTCGCGCCCTAAAGGGAGGGCGCTAAAAGTGAAACCCTAATCCTAGGAATACTTCTGGATTGGTCCATATAATCGCTATACTTGGGAAGGTAACTGCCAAAATAGGCAGACATGGAACCGAAGAGGTCAATGTGGAAAGAGAGAGAGAGAGAGGCAACGCCTCTGACCATGTTGGTGGCGCCACCAACACTAAGAGTCATCCTAATGACGCTTTTAAACCGTCTCAATCATGGGAGTTTGAGCATAGAGATGTATGTTCTCGATCTGGAGCATTAGGTCATTGGGCACCCATTTGTAGAGCTCGTGAAAATATTTTCACCTCCTAAAAGGCATATTGTGAAGTAAGAGAAGCTCACTACATGGAACAAGAAGATCAAGAAGGTGATCTCGAACAAAGGGTTGAAGACTTCAAATCTGGCTAGGATCAATTGATCGCCAATTTTTTTTAAGTCTTTATTTTTCCAAGAGATGTAAGAGGCAATTGCCATATACTTTGTACTAAATGCCATTGGTTTAGTTTTTCTTCAACTAGGCTCATCCAAAGTGAGTATGATTACTTGCTCTCCACTTCTTGTGCAATTTTTTGATTGGTCAAATGATGCAGAAGAGTCAAAGAAGATCCCAACCTCTAGCCCTAGCTGTGTACTATATAAGGAGGCATTGAGAAGACGTTTTCTACACCTCAAAATTCAGAATCAAATACTGTAAATAGGTCCCCTTCTCCTCTCATAGTTTCGGCAACTCCATCTTCTTCCAAAGTTCAAGGTCGTGAAGCATCCATTCATCCATTCAAGCATCCTTTCCGTGAGCCACCATCCATTCCTCCGCCTTTGAAGCTTCTTGCGTCCTTGAAGGTTCAAAATTGTAACCATGAATCTCTATTCTTTGTTTTTGGTTTTGATACTTTGTAAAACAATTTCGGTTTCTTATATGAATTCGGGTTTTGTTCTAATTGATTTAAGTTGGTTGCGATTTCTATGTTGGATGAAGTGTTGAATTTAGATATGTAGTTTTCAAATACTATGAAGCATGTTTTAGGTTTTAGGTTTTCAAAGTTATAAGTTGCGCTTTCATATATGTTATGCATGATTGTTGGTTTTGTGCGAATAACCCATCGTTTATGTGTTAATTGATCTTAGGATGCATACTTTGATTGATGAACATGTAATTGAATCCATATTAAGTTGATACCATTCTAGGTCTTAATAATTAAAGTGGAAAACTTATAGTTTCTTAGGTAAATCAACAATGAGTTTTGCATGCACTTATGGCATTCCAACTTGTGTGTTTTGCTTGAATTGATCAAACTTCCATGTATGCTTAATGAGTTAAAAGTGTTTTTGTTAGAGATTAGCTACCTCTAGAAATTGCATGATTAATAAGAATTGGCTATGGTGCGTTCATTTAGTTAATTTAATTAAGGGAAGCAATAAGAACTTTGTATGCATTTATCTCTATTCTTGATCGATTCCTTTCTATAACATGTTTTGATTCGTGATTGATGCTTTGAAACCTTGCCAACGTGTTAATTGTGGTCAACTATATCTAAATTTGTTCCATTTATTTAATTCTATCTTGATTTTCTGTTTTGATGGGCCACATATATATAATTAGTTGTTAATTTAGAAAATGGGTTATTATCACAAATGGTACCTGAACTTATCTTCTATTTTATCGATGAACGCACCATAGCCAATTCAACTTTTCAATTTCATTTTAAATGGTACCTAAGGCCATCTTCGGTCACTATTCTGGCCAAAAAAGCCAAGTCTAAAATAAAAAACAAGTTCAAGGCAAGTCTATTACAAAAAAATCATCACTATATATGATTGCAACCCTTGAAATCATCAAAAATCATCACTATGATTGCCTCCTATGACGTTTTTAGTCGAAATAGTGACCGGAGGTGGCTCTAGGCACCATTTAAAATGAAATCGAAAATTTCGGATACTGGTTGTGATCAAAATTGAAGTTCAGGTACCATCGATAAGATTGAGGTATAGTTTAGGTACCATTTAAGATAATAACCCTTAGAAAATCAATTCTAAACCGTACCCCTTTCACTTGTAAATCGTAAATAATATATATATATATATATATACACTTAATTTTGTTTTGTCTAATATTTATTTTTCAGGAATTAATAAGGCCCTAATCCCCAGTTGAGAACGATCTCTACTTATTCTTACTACATTGATAGGGTATTAAATTGGCACTAACATTTGTGCAGGTTAGTGGTCACACAGGCTCCATGCCACCCAATGTTGTACATGTGCGAGGCATTCACACGTGGAGTCCTCATTTCTCCATGTGAGATCCATACTCCCAACATGTTTAATGTACTATCAACTCATATAGTGAACAAGCGGACAACACCATTTGTTGTTTGAAATTTCTCATGAGAGAAAAATCTTCAGTTAATTGTATCTTGACCAGGGGCAGATCCACTTGAGAGGGCCCAACCCAAAAGCCTTAAATATTTTAGCTACTAGATTTATAAGTCTCCACAAATGCAGGTTTGGTTCAGTTGGCTGCGATGTATTTTTGCTTATGTCTTCAAGGTTTACTTGGTTCGACTCCCCCAGAATGCAAATCTTGCCTCTCTTTCCCAATAACTTCTTTTTCTTTCTTTTTTCCCCTTTAGTTACAACATTTCCCCTTTGTCTAAAGGCTTTCACATTTCCCTTTTGCCTCTTTCAAACTTTACCCCCCTTAAAAGGCAAATCTAATCTTGCATTGCCTGTAATTTATTTATTTATTTTTTCTTTTTGCTCTTTCCTCATTTTCTTCTTCATTATTTCTTTAGTTATAACATTATATATTAATAAAAATTTCTTCTAAAATCTAATCTCAACATTCTTCGAAGTATTATCGATAAAAAAAATTAATTTCTTCTAAGTGAGTGGTAGATTAGCCCACCCCAACTTCACATCCTGGATCCGCCACTTATCTCGACCACATATGCTCATAGCTTAGTCAATTACAGCAACTTGGAATCTGTAGCTTTTTCCCTTTTCATCGATCAATTGAAGCACGAAGGTGCTAAGAAATATCTCAATTTAATTTAATTGAATCGTACGTATTGTTGAATTGAAAATTCTCCTAATCTTTTCTTTATAAAGTTTGCTAATGATGGTCAATATGCTTTACAACTTCTATTGATCATACTTGTTCTATATATAGTAGTGCTTTTTAGATCAGAAAAATTAATGACGATGCAAATGCTAGTTCATCAAATGATCTTCATTTTGCTGTTATCCATATGCCCCTCCAGTACTGCTGCACCACAGATGGCAAAGCGTGGTTGCCCAGAGAAGTGTGGAAATGTTACCATCCCCGTACCCTTTCGGGATTGGACCTGATGAAAGTTGTTACTTGTTAGTATGACGAATGGTTTCAAATCGACTGCAACAAATCTACCGAGGGGAAGCCTTTCTGGAGGGTTGCCAAATTGGAGGTGCATGCGGATCGGAATATATTGACCGAAGGAAGGCTTCAGGTGTACAGCCCCGTCACATTCTTCTGCAAGGGAGATATTAGTAGCCAAGTGGCGGATTTATGGGACGGCCCTTTCGTCTACTCTGAGAGCTACAACATATTCACCGCAGTGAGTTGCAATTACCTTGCTTTGTTGAATGCCCGAACCTTTGTTGCTGGCGGATGCATGTCATTGTGTAATCCAAATTCTGAAAACCTGGATTGCCGTATCAGTATAAACTGTTGTCAGATAAGTATTCCTTCAAACTTGAGGGTAGCCACACCGACCCTTATTCAAAGAAGTACTGTTATTTTTTTTTTGAAATGGGGCTGGTGCGACTGCCCTCAAATCTTGATTAATGAAATTACATAATACAAGGGAGGGACGTAGATCCTGAACCCCAGATTACATAATACAATCGTTCTCTTGATCATGATCATAATTCCTCAAGGGTCAATTTGTCAGCACTTCCCGCAAGCAATTCGTCAGTAATTTTGTGTTCCTGCAGTGATGGGTTCGAAGGAAATCCGTATCTCGGGGAAAATTCATGTGATGGTAATTAAATATTTTACAGTTTTTTTATTTATTATAAAATGCACTTTTCTGTCTTCTTGTTTTAACAAAACTATAATTCTGGTCCTGTTTTAATATTGCAATTTTTTTTTATCAAAAAGAACTTCATTAATAATGAAATATTACAACGAGCTATGGAACAAAATTCGGCAAGATTACGTACACCAACATGGTGGCTATTACATAAGTATTGATCCAACTAGACTTCGCAATGGAAATCCATACTGACAGACTGATGGAGCCACGAAGGCCCCGACTCCAAACAAAGCAAAGGTTGACTAACTTTTAACTTTTTTGTTTTTTATTTTTGTCTAACATGTGTTTGCATATTTGAAATTTGATAATGTGTTTTTAAAGTTGAAATTTTTTTTTTCTCACAAGCAAGTTAGATCGTTATTGATTATTGATCTCAAAGTGGAACAGATACTTGAGTTGAAGAAAATGGTGAATTCAACGATTTCTAAAGTTACCAAAATATCAAATTAGTAATTATATAGGTTTAATGATCAATACATTTTCATTCTAACAAAACGTTGTATTTTTTATTTTGATAAAATAAAATAAAATTGCACCACCAAAATTAAGTGTTTGTGGAAAACATGATTTTTTTTTTGTCAGAATGAACTAATTATTGTTTTATTTGTAAGTTAAGTTGCCGAAAAAATCTCATACTAAAATTAATCTGTAATGTCCAGTACCATTTGGTCTAGTGGCATAAGTCTCCCCTTTATAAGTGAGAGGTTGTGAGTTCGACTCACAAAAAAACTAGTTGTTGATGTGATAAAAAAAAAAAAAATCTGTAATTGTTTTCTTTTTTGTCCCCTTCATTATTTCAGACATTGATGAATGCCGTGATCCTGACCGTGACCGATGCTTTGGCCACGACAAGTGCGTGAACGTTATTGGTTCGTACCTATGACCCTATGTGTGGACAACCGGATCGGATAACGGCTAAATGGATCCTTGCCGCTCGTAGAGAATATAATTCATAAATATATTACAAATTGTTAATGCAAATAGTAGTCTTGCGTTTGTAGTTTTGGTGGTCATGCAAATTCATTTGTCCATACACTTCATGTCGTCCACTTTGAATCTTCACCTCCAACATATATAGTAAACATCTCAAAACGTAAAAAGAAGATTAATTGAAAGAGTAGTCCAGTCTTGTTAATTATACTTAATGCAAATGATGTGTAACTTAACACTAATCAGTATCTATTAATCGAATAACAATTAATTAAGATTAATTCTCAATAATTTAAGCTTAATTAAGAAACAACAAATATTATGTTAATTGGGGGAAGGTGATCTGTCCTGTTTAGTTAAGCCAAGGAGTTTAGTCTAGCCTAGTTGAAGATCTTCTATGAGACTTCTTAGAAATGTTATTTATTTTTTATACCACAATTGCTGCTCCGCGAGAGGTAGATAGTAGCTTTAGGCATAAGCCAATCTTTAGATCTATTTTGGTGGATGTACTATTTTGACCGTTGCGGTTGATTTATTAATATGAGTAAGTCATTCTCCTTTTCAATAAAGAAAAGAAAAAACAAATATTATGTCAATTAAGAACCAAAAGAAAATTACTAACTATAATAAAAAAATAAAACATAATAGGGCAAATTACTGTTTAGTCCCTGAAGTATGGCTTCATCCTCGTTTTAGTCCCTGCCTTTCTGATTTAATCCCAAAAGTCCCAGAACTAACAATTTTAAGTCAAACCAGTCCATCTCCTCCATTTCCTTTGGTTGCTCGATGACGTGTCAGTCATTCCTTGCCAACTCAGCGCCACGTAAGACACGGATTGTGTAAAGTGACGAGAATGCCCCTGCTTCAGTTCTTTCCAAAATTTCCTTCAAAATGACCCATTTGGTTGGGCAGAGAGGGGAGAGAGCGAGTTAAATACTGTTTACTCCCTATACTTATAGGGTTTCATCGTTTCAGTCCCTGACCTTCGAATTTCACCTAAAAAGTCCCTGAACTCTCAATTTCCTTCCAATTCGTCCCTGCCGTCAAGCTCCATCCAATTTATCCGTTAAATTGCTGATGTGGCATCCATTTTACACTGAAATGTCCATTTTACCCTCAATTACTGTTTTTTTTTTTTTAATTTCCTCTCTCTCTCTCTTTTTTCTTTTTACCACTTCGTCTTCTGCTCCTCTCTCTCTCTCTCTCTCTCTCTCTCTCTCTCTCTCTCTCTCTCTCTCCCCCCCTCTCCCCTTAACCAATGTTAACGGCCACCCACCACCACCATCACAACCCTTATTCCTCTCCTAACTTACGCCTCCCTTCTCTTTTTATCCCACACCCTAATGTCGTCACCCACCTCCTGTCAACGTTTTCCCCCGCCGTACTTAGAAAAAATCAGATAGCCACAAACTAACAGATCAGACCCCTAATTTGGAAACCTAGAAGTTGATATTATTTCACTTTCAATTTTGCAACCTAGTTCTCTGAATTATGAACAAAAAGCAATTACCAACAGCCTAATTCTTCCCTTGCATTTGGCCAATCCAATCTCGACTCGAAAAAGCAATCTATGGCCTATACGTTCTCCCAACATTTCTCATACACTCTCAGACATGAAATTGAACTTACAGTAAAACCCAGTTGCCATCAAGCAGCCCCGGGTTCTTCATCAGCGCCGGAGTGGGATTCGCCACCTTCAATTCGTTAACCAACTCCACCACTTCAACTCTCACCTCTGACCCGGTCCGAAATCCCAATTCAGTCCCATAAAACAAATCTACCAAGCACCTCTTCAGCTCAGTAAGCTTAGAGTCCACCTCCTCCGTGCTCTCAACCTCAGCTTTGGCCAGACTTCCATTCCCAATCTTCATGACCTCATCAGTTCCTCCCCACTCGTCCTCGTTCAACTGAGGATCCAATTCAGAGATTTTCGACTCGGGCTCTGGGTTGGGCTATGCCGCCTCGCCCTACTCGTTGGTGATTTTCTCCGCTAGATGGTCGCCATACTGAAGCAGATTATGTATCTGGATTGGAAAGATTGGGATGATATCGCCACCGCTCTTGCCGCCCAATTCCCTCTCGTCTCGCAGTCCAAGACCACCGTGCAGTGCCTCAAGAAGATCAAGAAGCTTCGGAAACTGTACAGTTCCGATAAGCAGCGTCCCCAATCAATTCGTACCTTGGAATTTGTATCAGTTTATGGAGGAATTAGAGGTCGAGTTCGGGTCGGGCCACAGAGACCATAAGGCTTGTAAAGGTGAGGCAATTTCGTTTTAGATTATGCTGAGTTTGCTAGGTATATTCATCTCCAAAGAAGATGGAGAGAGAGAGAGAGAGAGAGAGAGAGACAGAGAGAGAGAGAGAGAGAGAGAGAGAGAGCTGGGTATGGTTTGGGAAGAAGATGGAGATAAACAGAGGAGGCGGCGAGAGAAAACCTGGAAGAGGAGGAGATAAAAAGGAAAAGAAAAAAAAAAACAGAGAAAGAGAAAAAAAAAAATTAAAAAAACAGTAATTGAGGGTAAAATGGACATTTCAGTGTAAAATGGATGCCACGTCAGCAATTTAACGGATAATTTGGACGGAGCTTGACGGCAGGGACGAATTGGAAGGAAATTGAAAGTTCAGGGACTTTTTAGGTGAAATTCGAAGGTCAGGGACTGAAACGATGAAACCCTATAAGTATAGGGAGTAAATAGTATTTAACTCGAAGAGAGCTCTATGGTAGTTTGAAGCTTTGGAGATGATCATGGAGTTGAGGTGAGAAATGGGGGTCGGAGTGGGTGTAGAAATTTTCTCTGGGCACCCACGACCTCTGCCTCCTTCACCGGCCTTCACTACAAGACCCCTCATTCGGCGACGACATGGCGACGTACCGGTCACGATCGACGAGTCTCCTTGTCATGGTTCCTCCTGTGGTCACCAATCGTCCATGCATGGAGCGAGGAGAGACAATCGAAGACTGAAAGGTTTTGGGTTTCTGGCGGATTTTCACCTTTTTCGGCGACTCGATCCGGCCATTACCGGTGACGATTGAGGTGAGGAAACCCTTCTCCTCTTTATTCTCTACACACTAGTATAACTTGTTCTTGGATTTGATTGAGTTTTGATGATTTGTGGTTTTGGGTTATTTCGGGTATTGTTGGAACCACCGTCTATGGCGGCGGTTCTCCTGTTTCTGGGTTCAGTTCAACGTTTAGAGGCACGAATTGATGTCTGCTAGAGCTTAATTTCTTTAAAAAATTGAAATTTTGAGTTGGGTATATTCGACCACCGCTTCACCATAGCTAGTGGTGGCTACCTAGGTTATTCCTCTTCTTAATTTGCGTCATGAATTATAAGTGGATGTTGATTATGGTTAAATTTCCAGAAGCTGCGAATAGGGTGATATTGGATTTCGTCGAGTTCTTGGTGGAATGGCCGAGAATTGGAATTGGATTAGAGTGTTCTGGTGACCAGTATAGCTCCAGCTCCACCATGTTGGGTCTGCTCTACCAGAAGAAGCAGCACAGCCACAACCAGCTGGTCGCGCAGCTTGGAGTCATGGGAGCTCCGCTCGACCCCCCTCCACCTCAGCATCTTCAAACCTCTACTTCACTTCAGCATCAAGGACGCTCCCATCGTAAGCTTTCACAGCTCCTCTGGTTTTTTCTTTTTCTTTTTTCGTTCAAATTTTGATCGTCTTTTTTTTTTTTTTTTTTTTTTTTTGTGTGGGTTGGGTTTGATTTGGCTGGTCTCGTTTGAATTGAGGAAATCCCTCAGGTTTGATTTGCTTTGAGGGTTTGTGGTCAAATTTTGGAAAAAACTGAAGCATGGGCATTCTCATCACTTTACACAATCCGTGTCTTACGTGGTGCTGAGCTGGCAAGGAATGACTGACACGTCATCGAGCAACCGGGGGAAATGAAGGAGATGGATTGGTTGGACTGAAAATTGTGAGTTCAAGGACTTTTGGGATTAAATCAGAAAGGCAGGGACGGAAACGAGGATGAAGCCATACTTCAGGGACTAAACAGTAATTTGCCCAACATAATATTACTAAAGAAAAAAAACCCAACTAAATAGCAAGAAAAGGAAATTAAACAGTAGGACCAAAAGCCTATAGCCCAACCCTTCCTTCCTAGCCCTAGGGTTGAATTGGACCTGTTCCAAAAGCTCAGCCCAACACCCCCTGCCTCCCAGCCACTACAAAGGGCACTACTAGCTACTGCACTCCGGGTTTTAGAAGAGAGAATATGTATAAATAATGAAACAAATTGTTTTTCTATATTAATGACAAAATATTTTGTAAAGTCTCATTCAAAATTTTCGTACCAAGTATTTTGGTTTTATGGTCCAGAAATTTTTTTGGGGGGTGAAATTTGCACCCCCAAATTTACAAACCACACCCACTTTCAATTTTTTTATAATATTTCATCCTAAATCTTTTGGCACTTCCTAAAATACCCTCAACTGTTCTTCACATCATTAGAACAATACATACAGAGCAAAAAGGTTGCACCTTTCAGGTTCTACTTCTTAACACCATCTGCATCTGCATCTTCCTCTACAACTACACTGATCTTCTCATACCTGAAATCCGTAGGATTAGGCTTCACCGGAAACTCATCTGGGAGCACTTCAGCAAGGAAAACTGTGTGCCTGTTAACAATTACAGCCCACAAAAACAGCATGACAAATGAAACCAGAGCTCCACACCCAGTCATGAATATAATCCCAGCAAGAATTGACAATGGACAAGCCATCCTCTTATGCAGACCCCGATTTTCACCATGCTGATCATCCAAATAACCCCTCGGATTCACCGGAAGAGAATGCATCCTCGGAACCTTTCTCATCCTAAAACTCCAAGAATACACACTACAAATCTGCGAGGAACTGCCATTCGAATTCGACGAGCTTATCCCTACATACACATCCTTATCTTTCCACATCATTCACATTTTCATTCATTTCAGTGTCGAATTAGTTGTTCTTGTTCTGCCCGCTGTTTGTAGCTTCCTTTCGATCCCTCATGGCTGTATTAATTTGTTTTAATTAAACTTCTGTATATTCATTCTCGGTCTCGGCCGACTTGCACAGTTTGAAGGTCATGAATCGAAGAAAAAGAAGGTGGTGTTGCAGTGTTGCTTGGAACTGGTTGGGCTGGCGTCAGTTTCCTGAAGAATTTGCTTGTGCTGGCGTCAGTTTTGTTCACTCCTCTGCTATCGGGTATTACTTGTGGGATTATTTTGAACACAGTTTGTAGTTGTTCTGCTAAGTTATAGTTTATTATTATGTTCTCTGCATTCTGCATCATATGAATAGGATATAGCTAGCACAGCCAGTTGTCTGAATGAGGATGGATGGCATCACCAATAATTAACTTGAATCATACACGTAGCAATTTCTTTATTTCTTTATAATTAACTTGCTTGAATCATAAACGTAGCAATAAGAACATATAATTAACTTGAATCATACATTATCATTGGCATTGTGTATCTAGTTGTCCTGCTCTTACTTTAAATTGATATAAGTTTTGAATTTGTAGTGTTGGCTAAATTACTTGGATAGCATTGTGGAAGAGGTGGGGGAGAAGAATATATGTTGTCCAATTTATAATGTTTTTTTAGTTACAATACTTATATATAGAACATGATTAGTTTTATACATAATATAGCTAGTTTATACATAAGGCTTACGCCTTACGCCTCTAGGCAAGCGCCTTGCTAAGGCTCTCCCTGCTACGCCTCAGCCTTTTAAAACATTGATCAACACACACCATCATCATCATCATTATAACGCAGAGAATGAAGCAAAGGAGATCGAAATCACGACCTGCAGGTTTTGGAGCTTGATGTGGCTCCAGATCTGCTTCACGGCCTCGGCGCGAGAGCACTCAGGGGCTGGAGAGATCGGAGTCGGCTTCAGAATGGCAGCGTTCCTGTTGACGTTTCTCTTGGGCTTGATCGCGGCGACCTTGACGGCGGTTCCAGCAGTGGATGTGGAGGACTTGGCCGGCAGTGGGAAGAGAAGAACGGGGACCTTGGTGGTGGTCTGGAAGAGAGAGGGGGAGGGTGTTTTAGGAAGTACCAAAAATTTGGGATGAAATATTATAAAAATATTGAAAGTGGGTGTGGTTTGTAAATTTGGGGGTGCAAATTTCACCCCCCCTTTTTTCTTGATTTCAACTCATTTAATTGAATAGGAATGTTTTTCATATTATTAAATAAAAATTAACTTCTATAAAATAACATTGTAAAAGTAAAATGAGAAATTGGTCTACTCATTTAATTAAATAATCCCTTTATATAGTGTGAGAATTATAATGGTAATAGCAATTACAATAATGACAATAATGGATGATTGAGATGTAACCGCTAATTCCCTAATTCTCTCTTCGTCAGTTACTTTGACAAAGGCACATAACGTGTTTTTCCTTTAACACTCTCCCTTGTGCCAAGTCAACGATGAAATGGTGCATAAATTGTTGCCTCACTAAAAACCTTGCCAAGTAACAATAAAAACCCTGTGGGAAAAATACACCTTGGTCGAAGAAAAAGTGCACAATGCACCTATTACATTTGATGACGACATGTGTGTGTTAGCTCCCACCCCCCGCCCCTAAAGTCTACACCTCCCCCTAATCCTTACATTAGTCAAGGGAGCTTGGAAAGTCTTCGCGTTCCTATATTTTTCACGTGTTTCTTAAATAGGGCCTTAGGCAATGCTTTGGTAAACAAATTTGCCACATTCTCCTTAGACCTTACTTGATTCACTTGAATCTTGAGGAGAGCTTGTTGTTGCTGATTGTAGAAAAACTTTGGTGATATGTGTTTTGTATTATCACCCTTGATATAACCTAGGTTTATTTGTTCGATGCAAGCTGCATTATCTTCATAAATGCAAGTAGGCTCTTCAGTGGTAGAACTAAAACCACTAATCCCTCGAATATGTGTAATGATAGCCCTTAACCATACAAATTCACGAACCACCTCATATAGAGCAATGATCTCAGAGTGGTTCGAGGAGGTAGCCACGAGGGTTTGCTTGGTTGATCTGGAAGATATCGCCTTGTTGCCAATTGTAAATACATAACTAGTTTCAGAACGACCTTTATGTGGATCAGAGAGGTACTCAGCATCCGCAAAACCAACCAAAACATTATTTGGGTTTTAATGTAGTGGGTGGCGCTTTTGCCACCAATATTTCCGTTAGTGATTGCAATTCCATCTGCGGTCCCTCTAGTCTCTTTGTAAGAAAAGAACAGTCTCAAGTCAATAGTTCCTTTTAGGTATCGAAAAATGTTCTTGATACAATTCCAATGACGCTGCGTTGGTGCTGAGCTAAACTAGTTAACAAGTTCACTAAGAATGCAATATATGGTCGAGTGCACTGGGCTAAGTACAATAATGCGCCTATTGCACTTAGATAGGGAATTTTAGCTCCCAACACCTCTTCGTCATCTTCCTTTAGACGAAAAGGGTCTTTCCCTGCATCCAAACTTCGACCGATCATGGGAGTACTAGCAGGATACGCTCTGTCCATGTTAAATCGCCTGAGCATATTTTGGACATAAGCAGACTGGTGGATTAGTATTCCACAAACTTGGTGTTCTAGTTCAAGGCCTAGACAGAATCGAGTTTTCCCAAGATCCTTCATCTCAAATTCGGATTTCAAGTAGCTTGCGGTGTCTCTTATTTCATCAAGAGTACCTATTATGTTCATATCATCGACATATACAGCTACAATTGCAAATTGAGAATTTTTTTTCTTTATGAATGCGCAGGGGCATAATTCATCATTCTTATATCCCTTCCCAATCAAGTAGTCACTTAAACAGGTATACCACACAGGGGTGGAGGGTTGAAGGGGCACCCTGGGTCACGTGCCCCAGTCAGGTTTATTGGCACAAGTTGATTTATATATATAGAACCAGGACAAAGAACAAATTCAGTGCAGCAAGTCAGCAGCTAGCCATGTAGGCAAAGAGAGCAGGTCTGTGAGGAAGGAAAGAAGTTTGGAACTTGTTCGATCAGTGGAAACCAGGCCCCTAACCTACCAATTGGGCTTTTTCTTTTTCTTTTTCTTTTATTTAGTTTTTGTTTCTTTTTGTCTTTTCTTTTCGATATACTTTTTTCCTCTTTTTCTTATATCGTTATATATATATATATATTTATTATATCAATTCTTATCTTATCAAAAATTATTTAATATATTAATATCTAGAATGGAAATCAGGTTTTGATATCCTATATAATATAATATTATTATATAATATCTTTCATTCCCAAATCTTTTTGACATTCAATTAATATTTACAAATTTCTCAGTCCAATGCAGAAATGATTAAAAAAAAATTAATTATCATCAGCAACATGTATTGCCGCAGTCGAATGAGAATGATATTTTTACTAGTGTAGATGATGAGACTATTATGAAAGTTGAGGATAGTTACTGTTGTTAGATAAAAATTACATACATAATTTTTTTGATGCTTTGATATTATCAATATTTTTCTTTGTGCCCCACTAAACATAATTTTCTAGCTCCGCCACTGATACCACATCCGCCTGGATTGTTTCTGTCACGCCCCGAATTTCAAATAAAGATATTTGAATCCGAAACGCTATTATTAAACCAACTCTTAAAATTACAAGAAACTTTTTCAAATAAATCAGAGTAATAACTGCAAGTTAACAAAGACTCGATCACTTAAGTCAAATATCACATCAACAAGTGTATACAAAACTCGAGAGATCTAATATACAAATGTACACACTCACAAGAAGCATACCAAAAACAGCTGTAAGCTAACAAAATAGGTTATGAACCTAACACTGCTGCACTCCACGCCCTCGTACTCAGCCCTGGTGGTCCTCACCTGCAGTAATAACCGCTACACCATAGAATAGTGCACCGGGATCGCAAACAACAAACCCGGTAAGCTTTTTAAGCTCGTATGAGTAAACTCAATTAAAATGACTCACGTAATTCATGCTTATAATTTCTTAATTCGTGAGATAAATTAAAGCAACAACAATTAACTCCACAAAGCACAACCAAACATACAATCACACTAGGTAAACAATTAGTAATCCCTGCATAGAAATTAGTTCAGGAGATCACCTAAAATCACACAATTCAAATCATAGCAATTCCTGCGTATAGTTTAGTTCAAGAAATTACATTAAAACAAACAATACAAACTGCAGTAATCCCTGCGTAGAAATTTAGTTCAGGAGATTACTTAAAATCAATCATAGAAGATAAAAAGAAACCAAACAATAGAAATGAAAAAGGAATTTAATTAAAGAAATCAACAACTCATGCTAAAACCAAGACTTCACCTTCAACTCCAACTACACCATCTCACAAAATAACTCGTTTCAAAACTCGACATCGTTACCTCAATCGTAGCCCGTCATCCGCCTAAGGTTAGAGCATCTGATTCCCTCAATCGTTATCTCAATCGTAGCCCGTCATCCGCCTAAGGTTAGAGCATCTGATTCCCTCAACTAATCGTAGCCCATCATCTACCTAAGATTGGAGCATCTGATTCCCTCAACTAATCGTAGCCCCTCATCAGCCAAAGATTAGAGCATCCGATTCCCTCATACCGGTCACTACGTTGACCCTAAATCCAAAATTCGCAACATACATGATAGCTTTCTCACCACATGTTCAACAATTCATTATTCAACATCTTGCGTGCGGAAATAAAAGCTTGAATAATAATCAATCCATTCCAATCATCTCATCACTCGATAACACGCCAATCAATATATATATATACCACGTAAATATATATATATATATAGACGTAGTCATTCACGCAGGAATGACCACTAATACCAACTATAGTTTACAAATTAACTATTCAAAAATCATTTTATATCAAAACCATGTTTTAACTTACTCATGAACCGTTGTCGATCAAGTTCATATATTTTAAAACAAATAATTTATTTTGATAATTATGATTTTTGCATGCTAACAATTAAATCTACTAAATTAAACATAACTAATTTATCGACCGAAACACCGTGAGGTTTACTCACCTCAAATCCAGCTGCGTCTTCAATACAGCCCAAAATCACAATCACAACAGTCCGCCCAACCGAAACCGTCAATCACCTAAACAAATACGATCCTAACTTAGCAATTGATTCATAACACACTTCAATGAAGATCCAACGGTCAGATTCTCACGGATCGCCTTTGGGATCATCCTATCAAAATTATACAAAGATCCAACAGTGGGATCCTCCCTGATTGCAAACCGAAGATAACAAATAAATCCTAAACCCTAGCATGCATAAAATTTCTCTAAAATGACCTTATAATATATCAAAACGACCGTATCGATGCGTACATGAATAATATGAAAATAGAATACAAAAATAAGGCCGGACGCACTGCCACATGCCACCACAAGAGGCGGGTCAGCAGATGGTCAACGACGGGTCAACCACCTCCGATGCAAACGTTGTCAACCACAAACTTGTTCAAAATGAAGAGGTGATCAACTTTCATACATGGAGCTAAGCGAGATTCGGTCTAGATCATCCTAGATCAAACTTGGAAGTTGGATCACTCTCGTGCGTCTGATCAGATCCTAGATCGAATCAGGGACGTCGAAAACTTCAAACCTTGATCTTTCGCTCCACACTCCAATTTGTGATGCAAGGTTTATATGGGGATGATCAAGAGGAAGAGGAGATTCCAAAACCAGGATGGATCGAACAAGGGGATACCAGAATCGGTGAAATCCGGCCAGATCCGTTTTTGGTTCTGTGGTTGCTTCGATCTCTAAGTTCCAGTGGCTGCTGCAGTGATCGAGCACCAACGGAACGACGGCGAGAGGAGAAGAAGCCGTCTGCGGTGGTCTCGTCGTCTGCTGAAGTCGGACGGAGGAGATCGAACCGGGTCGGGTCACCGGGTAAGGTCGGGTCTCGCGCGGGTGAGGAGAGAGAACGGAGCGTTTCTGGGGGAGGAAAATGGGAATTTCTGAACTTTTGGGATTTCTGAATAAATCCGGAATTTTCCTATATTTATAGAATTTTCCCAAACTTCAATCCCTCATAACTTCTTCCTACGAACTCCGATTTCAGCATTTCATATGTCCACGAACTCGTATCGACGCGTTCTACAACTTTCATGAAGGAAGTTTCCACAAAATCCTTACGTATAAAAAGTCAACTTCGTAACCGCCCTAAAATGTGCATTTCGAATAATTATTCGCCTGAAAATAATTTCACTCCACCCTCGAACCACGAAATCATACTAACGAACACTTTATAAATTCCCGAAAACCATTAGAAATTAATAACGAATTTACGGGGTATTACAGTTTCAATATGCAAAAATGAGCGTTTCAACCTAATTGCAAACGTACTCCGTGGTTTAGAGTCACTTGACCTGGGTAATGTAAGGTCATCAGACACTTTCATATATATCTCTGAATCAAGATCCCCATGGAGATATGCAGTAACCATATCCATGAGTTACATTTCCAGTCATTCGGAAACTACCAAGCTAACTAAGTAGCGGAACGTTATAACGTCCATTACAGGAAAATATGTCTCCTCATAGTCAATTCCAGGGCGTTGTGAGAAACCTTGAGACACAAGGCAAGCTTTATACCTCAGAACTTCATTCTTCTTATTACGCTTTCTGACAAAGATCCATTTATGTCCTACAGGCTTTACACTTGGTGGGGTTAGCACTATCGAACCAAATACCTGTCTCTTCCTGTCTCTTTGCCAAAGAATCTAGTTCTGCCTGGGTTGCTTGTTTCCATTTAGGCTAATCTGCTCTTTGTTGACATTCTGCAACAGAGCATGCATGGTTTGATATCATCGTGCTCTATGATTTCTTGAGCAACAGTGTATGCAAATATATCATCAATGTGTATGAAAGATATTTCCATCAACTCATACACACTCTCATAATCCATTGAGATTTCTTTGTTCTCTAGAATCATTTCAAACATCAGAGAGTCCTCTAGTATTGATTCATGGACAAAACTATAATCAGAGACAATCTCATGAGAAGGATTCTCTACATTGATGATTAATGGATCGGTTTGTGCCTTACTCACCCTCTTCTTTCTTGGGTGAGTGAACCAAACGATCCATTGGGGAGCCACGACCTCAATCATACCTCCACTAAGTGTGGTTGTAGCACCTCTATCTATGGCGCCATGCCCCTTGTTTGGGACTTCTAATCTTGCAGGCACATTTGCAGCTGGTATATGTGATCTCCTCACTTTTGCGATATCAGTAAACGCATCAGGCATCAAATCTACTACGTTTTGATGATCGATTATTCTTTTCACTTCACTTTTACATTGTGAAGTGCAGGGATCAAAATGAGACAGAGTGGGGACAAACCAGGACAATTTCTGTCGTTCCCTTGGAGAATCATTTTTCCTATCTCCCCCTAACGACGGGAAGACTGTCTCATTAAAGTGACAATCCGTAAATCTAGCGGTAAAGAGATCGCCTGTCAAAGGTTCCAAATAGCGGATAATTGTTAGAGATTCTGATAGGAGCATTTTAATGCGATGTTTTAATAGTTATTTCCTCATATTTTACTTAGTTATTTCCTTAAATAAATAAATTTTAATTTAATTTTTATTTTCTAGGTACATTGGAATAAATGGAGCTTAAATGAGCTGAAATGAAGAAATGGAGTTTTCCTGGTCCGACTAGGAATCCCAGTCAACGCAGGAATCCTGATGAGGCTAGAAAACCTGAAGGCATTAGGAGACCACATGATGACATGGGAGATATTTTGGGAGATTAAATCTGATTTTTGCATGGAAAATCAAGGAGATTACGTTGAGAATATCAAGGAAGAAAAGGTTCAAAACAAGTCCAGATTCATTCCTCAATTCCCTCAAGATATGTTGGCTGAAATTAGAGAATAAAATCTGCAATTTTAATGTGAAAATCAAGAGAAAATCAAGGGGAGGACATTAAGGATAAATCCATGGAGAGATTTAAGGGAGAAAATGTCCAAAATGCTTCTAGATACATTGTCTAGGTTCATGCCTAGATATTTGGCCGAAAATGGTGAATAAAATCAGATTAAATCATGGGAAAATCAGCAACAATATATTAGGGATTGATTTTGGAGCTTTTTGATTGGTTGAGTGACATGGCAGAGCTGACGTAGCATTAATTCATTGGTTGGAGATGTGTGGTGCAACCATAAAATTCCTTAGAAATTAAATTCATGAAGCCTTCCCCTCCCCTATATAAACCCCCCTATGCTACACCACAAAACACACCTCTCTCCCTCAGTAAATAAATATTAGAAAAATTCTCTCCATCCTCTAGTTTCAAGTCTCGGCGTCTTCAAGCAAAGAGAAGAAGAGAAGAAGAAGCCATGAAGCCTCCTAGCCACCATCATCCACCTTGTGTCGTGAAGCTTTGGAGCCTTGCTTTCAAGATCCAAGACCAACGTCTCAAGCTTTCCACCATTCATCCTTCATGGTGTAATTCTATCTTATTCCTTGTAACCTTTTTGGTTTTCTTTGTTTTGATTTTGTATGAACTTGATTTCTAGTTGACATAAACGTTAAAGGCAAAGTTTAAAGCCTATTTTTATGTTTTGAAATAAAGTTGTGATTTCTTTATGTTGATTTAAATGTTGCTTATGTGAGATTGCTTGATTGATTTTGGATTATAGAAAACTTTTGCACGTTTGTGTTCTTTGGTGGCCAACTTAGGATATATGCATGTAATTGGAGCTAGATTTAAGTAGTAAAAGATTTGGACAAAAGTCGAAATCAATTAAGGAGGATTGCAAATAGGTGAACTTATTCATAACTAGGTTGTGCATGCACTTTGGTTGACATCCTTTCTTTGTTCTTCATGCATTGAATGTGTTCTTGAGTAGCTAGCTTTCTAGACTATGATTGCATGTTCAATAGGTTTAATTTAGGTCCTTTCACTTAGATTAAATATTGAAGGAAAGTAAAAAATGGGAAATCGTTTGCTTTCTAACGTTTCACATGGTCAACTTCTTTCTCATGACATAGAAAATCAACTATAGGAATTATGATTGGATTTCATTCATATGGATGTGGTTTTGATCTTTATTCCTTGCGTTCCACCCTTGTATATATGTTTTTACATTTTATTTATTTTATTTATTTAATTTTTAATTTATAATTCCAAAAACCCCTCCTTAATTCGTAAATACGTGTATACTTGTATATATTCTTGTAAATATTATACTTTGTTTTATTTTAATTCTTTATTTGTCTTACAATGACAGGTGTACCCTCAATCCCTAGAATAGAACGATCCCTACTTGCTTATACTACTAATGATATTTTTAGGGTTAAATTATCTGCTTACTTTGAGCATATCAGATTCATATCCAACATAAATACCTAATCGTCTCTAAGGACCCATTTTGGTGCGCTGTGGGGGCGCAATAGACACATATACTGAGCAACCAAATATGCGTAAGTGTGAAATGTCAGGCTCATATCCAGTTACCAACTAGTACGCAGAAAATGGTTGGCTAGCAGTGGGTCTGAAACGAATAAGTAAAGTTGCGGGCAATATTGCATAACAGGCAGATATAGGCAGGTTAGTGCACATAACCAGTGCCCTAGCCACCATCTGTAGCTTTTGATGGTGGCTTCTGCGAGACCATTTTGTGTATGCACATGGGGTACATGATGCTCTACATCGATCCCAATAGATATGCAATAATCATCAAATGCTTTTAATGTAAACTCTCCAGCGTTATCAGGCCTGATAGACTTGATAGGGTGATCAGAGTGGTGCGCCAGGATTTTTACAAATGCAGCATTTCTTATGGACAATAATGCGACATGTGACCAGCGTGTCGAAGCATCCACTAAAACCATAAAGTACTTGAATGGTCCGCATTCTGTATGGATAGGTCCATAGATATCTCCTTGTATCCTTTGTATCTTTAGCATAGGAAGCTCTCGATCCTGTTTTCGCTAAAAAGCAGGTTTTGCAAAATGAGTGATGTGCCTTTGAAATAGTCAAAGAGGCATTATGGGAGGGAGGTAGTGCTTCTAGTACTTCAGAAGGCAGTGGTTGCATTTGAGCAATACTAGGACCAACACCTTGCAATATGGCGGATTTTTGTCCTATTTTATTGTTCACTCGAAAGAAGGGATGTCCGTGTGAGTTCTTTAAAATACGGATCATCATATCATGACCAAGGTGCCCTAGGCGGTCATGCCAAAGCCTATATGAGTCAATGTCTCACATTTCATTGTTGGTGACAGCATGGGATTCAATGATCCAAATAGTAGTGAGGTACAGTCCACTAGATTGACTCATTAGTTTCTCTAAAATACATTTCCTTCCACATTCATTAGAGGTAATATAATGGTATTCGGTTCCATTCTCACAGTGGGTTTCTATATGATAACCGTTGGCATGAATATCTTCGAAACTTAACAAGGTTCGATTAGCTTTTGGTGCATACAAAGCGTCTGTGACTTTAAACATTGTGCCGTTAGACAGCAAAAATTTGGCTGTTCCTCGCTCTTCTATTACTTGTGATGATCCAATCATTCTAGTCACAGATGAATTATAGTGTTACATCCCGAACCTAAATTTACCGATTTACTTGGCATTTGGATGGTAAACGACAACTACTTTCACTTTTTACCTTGTTTCGGTACTTTTAGTGGCCCTAAAAGTTGACTTTTAGTTCAGGTCAAAATTTGAGAAAATTTTCTTCATGAAAGTAGTAGAGGACGTTAAACCAAGCGTGTGCATATGCGGTACATAAAAATCGGAGTTCGTATACAAAAGTTATGGTCAAAAAGGTAGGAGTTACTGTGGTAGCTTCCATTTTTGGAAACTACCCAGTCGGTAACTCTCTCATTTTCTCTTTCCTCTTTCCCGACCTCTCTCTCCCTCTTCTTTCGGTCTTCCATTGTCTCAGTCGAGATCAGTGCCGTCCGGCCACCAGAAGGCGAGCCCCGATGGGTGGTCGAAGCGGTTTCTCATCGTCTCCACGGCTGTGGCCGTGGGTGATGGTGTTTTGGTCGGAAAAGTGAGATCTAAGCCCAAATGCCCGACGGTACCATTTGACTAATTCTGACGATTGCTTCCTATTTCGGTTGTCCCTGGTGACAATTCCGGGTCAATCGAAGCGCCTCAAGGCAGTGATCATTTCCCCTAAGGCCATTAACTCCAATTTTCATCGTAGAGGGAGAATCAAGGAGAAACCCGAATCTAGGGTTTTGAATTTTCTGGAAAAATTTCACCGGGTGATTTTGTGCACTTAAAGGTAAAATTGGAATGTGTTGTAGTTGAGAAAATTGTTAGGTCTGTTGTGATGTTGCTGCTGTCAAAATTTGATGGCCATCGGTGGTGGTGGCCTGTGGCGCGTGGGCCCCACGTGCCGCCACTGTGGGTGGCGTGTGGAGGCGCGTAAGGTATGTTTTTGGCTTCGGTTTTTAGCCTATTAAATTCTATAATTGCTGTAGAGCTTGAAATTGTGATGCTGGTGAAGATTGCAGAAGTTTTGAATTGATTCCAAATATTCCGAAGTTTGGGATGTCGATCATTGAATTACGAGAATCCAACTGTCGGATTTCTCTCGATTCTGCCCTAGAACCTTTAAACGAATGAGTTGGTATTAGGGGTGAAGTTGGATTAAATTGGGAAAGAAATTGGAAGTTTGATTTAGGAGGATAAGATATTAGAATCGTATGTAATTGCCGAATCGTTATTCACGAATTATACTTATGTACAGGGCGACGTAGCGAACTATTGCTCGACGAAGGAACTCATACACGTGGTCGCCTATATAGTACTGTGAGTGGACGTTTGTTTTAAATAATGATGCATGCGTTTATTTTCTCGAATTAATGCTTTTATTTAATTATCATATTACTTTTCGAGCATTTGAATTGATTTCGGAATTTGATTTCGGTTTATCTCGTGCTTTGGCTTTCAATAATGATTTTTAGAGTTTAATTATGATTTATCTTTGTATGACTTTTGGAAATGGATTTTTGAATATATGATTATTATTTGGAAATATGATTTAAGTGATTTTTTCGACTATTTATTTTACCGAGATGATCCCCGGATTTCATATTATATTTAGTAGTCAATTTTTAGATACTTTGGAATATTATTGGAAATGAGATTTTTCCAAAGGAATTTGTGCTCGTACTAATTTCTGGGTTTGGTTCTGAATTTGAGAATATTTGGCGTGCGGGGTCACGTCACTTGAATATACTTATTGTTTTCTCGTGAGATATTGGGGAAGCTTTATGGATTTACTGGTTTTCGATTGTTTTTCCTCACCATACTCGGGTCATTCGATTAGGTCTCCTCCTCACTTACTTTGTGTTTCCGAGTGGCAATTGAGGTAGCTTATTCTCCTCCTCACGTGGGTGGCAGTCGAGGTTATTAGTTCTCCTCCTCACACAATCTATGTGTGAGTGGCAGTCGAGGGAAGGTAGAGCCTAAGGGGCTCCTTTACCCGTATGGTGATATCTCTTCCCCATATCCTATTATTACTTGACTAGCGGGGCCTAGTCTGATTTATCTTAACCAGTGGGCCTGGTAGGTTTTCACGAATTTTTGCGTTTAAAGAAATATATTTTTATAAACGTTGCATGCATCAAGGTTTTATAAATTTAAATAAGTGGGAAAGTATTCAAGTTTGCTACTTTTAAGTCATCTTAATTATTTATTTTTGTCCACTCACACTAACGTGTTTTTCAATACTTTCCCCTGGGCCCTTCAGTTTCAAATGCCCAGTTTGCAGGCTAGATTAGTTGAGGTAGGGCGTACATGGAGTTGAGGCATATTTATCACTGCTTCCACATTGTAGGGTTTGTCGATCCTTTATCCTCTTTACTTTTTATTCTATTATACCTTCAATTTTAGAATTGCTCTGATGACCGTGGAATTAATATTATTAAGTTGAGATTTGTGTATTGTGAATTGGAGAATGTTGTGATTTGGGGAGCATGGTGGCTCCAGGAGAATAAGGACGGATGATTTAGAAGTGTAAATGTTTTCCTACAGGTTTTGGGTAGCCTACTTTTAGGGGAAGTTCTGCCAAACTTTTGGTAGAATTTCTTTTAAGGTGGGCCCCGCAGGGCCACTTCGGATTTCGGGGTGAAATCCAGGGCAGGTCCTGTCATATAGGCTATTAATTCAATGAATAATTGCCTATTCCTTAATATGGTGTGGGTAGTCCCACTATCTACTAAGCTCTCAAGTTCTCCTTGATTTATTCCTACAAGTAAATAGGAGATATTATTAAATAATTCAAAAAATATATCTCATATTCTTTAGAGTATTTTGATTTAGGTAGAATGATAATCTTTTCATTCTAATAATTTTTCTTGATTTTTCTAGATATATTGCTTTACATATTTATAGTGCTACTTAGAGCCATGTATATATGTGTAGTAAATAAAATCGAATAAATTCAATGCTTCAGAACAAAATATGAAATTTATTAATAAGCCAACGATAATCAAATCAAGATTTTGTTAAGAAATCTAATTCATCAAACCATTATTTAAATAAACTTTAAGACCAAGCAATAGTCTAATTGAAAAAATGAGGCATTATGCCTTCATGACTGTCTTTGGAAAATAAAATAAATAAATAAAGCAGATCAGTCATAATCTGGAGCATCCATTGACTGAGCAAGTTCCTTGTTGCCATTGAATTATGCAATTGTGAGGTTGACGTATGGGTCATGGCCTCCTTCTTCCATATAGTGAGCCTCTTGTTCTTTAGACTCTTATACCTCTTATAAGTGGCTGCTACTTTATTGCTTGCTTGGCAGTTCTTGTACCAATGCCCAATAATTCCACACATATAGCATGGTTCATTGCCAACTCTTTCCTTTTTGATGGAAGGGTTCTTAGGTCCCTTTTGCACCTTGTTTCCATGACCACTAGGTCCGGCACCACCGTCTCTGAGCTATAAATTAGGAGGGCCTCCATGGCCTATACCACAACCCCCATGTCCCTTTTCATGTGGTGCATTGTTTCCATGTGGGTAAAGATCAGCACGTCCAACCCCCTTTACAAAGGGGTTATTTCCACCTTTCACCTTGCCATAATTAGCCTCGGAAATTTTCTTTGTCCCAATGGGCCTGACATTGTTGTTCAAAAGAACCTCATTTTGCCTCTCAGCCATTTACAGTAGGTTGATCACTTTATTGAAGGTTGTGATTCTTTTGTTGTCATACTCTAGCCTATACTGGTTCGCTAGTATAAGTGCTAAAGTAGGAAAAGTGGAAAGAGTCTTCCGGATCATATCATCTTCTGTGAGTTCCTTTCCACAAAAATTGAGATGTGCCTTTAGGCGTAACATGTCCTTGTTGAAGTCATTGACCCTTTTGTAGTCAAGCAAGAGGATTTCATTCCATGGAACGGTCAGTTCTAGGAGTAAAGTGTCATGAATGTTCCCAAAACATCCCTTAAGGGCATCCCACAGTTCTTTGGGTATCTTCAACTGAAGGTACTCCCAGCGTAGGCTAGGATCAATATGTCGCCTTAGAAACATTAAGACACTTGCTTTTACCTTGTTATACAGTCCATCGTCTTTGGGGTCGGTGGGAGTTTCGATGGTGGCAGTGTAGTTTTTTGCCACAAAGGCGGTTTCCATATCGGAAACCCAATAATGGTACTCAATTCCTTCCCAGTCCAAAATGTCAAATTCAGGTCGAGTTGGATCAGCCATCTGCATAAACAAGAGAGAAGACATATAAATTGCGCAATCATAAAGACATCCACGTGAATTATTTTCCAAGGATATGAATTAGATTTCAAGATCAAGATTCGTAATGGCATGGTCACATTTTTTCGATGCTATGTGAAAATACTTTATCACGGTAATTATGTATTTATAATGCGGATGAATTTTCATTTTCAGAGCAAAACTCAATTTATATACAACATGCTAAATAAAACAATTATAGAAGGTAGTAACATAAATTACAGGACATGATCAAATTTTACAAATAATATATAACACAATATATGCTACACATAATAATACAACAATACTATAGCCTGCTCAAATTTCTACGAATAATAAAACATAGATAAAATAACAAGGCATGTTAAAAGGATACATATTATCTAACCATCCAGGTTCAAAAGTTCTAATTGTAAATAATTAAATTTACTGGAGTATGAAATTAAATAAATAAAAGAGAACCTACTTGGTTTCGAGAAAACAAAACGATCCTAGGTCACACGCATGTTTATGCATGCCTTGCGTAGCGATGTTTGTTGTATTAAGGTTACTGAAAAAACATGCCAGACTTTGGTCTCTGGAGATGTCGGAAAAAGTCGTCGGAAAATTCTGCCGGAGGTGGCCAACTGTGGCCGGAGGTGCTGGTGGTGGTGGCTGGCAGTGAGGCTAGCGAGGCTAGCAGAGGGCAGAGGCTAGCGAGGCTAATCTATTCGGCAGCTTGTGCAGGGGCTGTGCAGGGTTACACGCGGGGGGCTGCGGGGTGCTGTCGAGATCTATCGAGGCGAGGCTAACAATCTGTTGAGGGTTGTTTAGAGGCGTTGCTAACCCTAGGCACACGGGTGCGCAGAGGTTGTCAGTAGCGAGGCTAACGCTGTCGAAGGATGCGTGGGGGATGAGCGAGGGCTGCACGGAGGCTATCGGCAGATTGCACTAGAGAGGCTAACACAAGCTCAGGGGCCCGCGGAGGCTTCTGGTAGTGAGGCTAACCTGAGCGGTTCAGCTTTTTCTATGGCCGGTTCAGGGAATTTTGGGTCGGTTCTTGGGGTTTCACCGCCGGTTCTGGGCTCCTACGATCGAGGGCTTTAAGATGTGTGGCGGAGGTTGCTCAGATTTGAGGGCTACAAATTTAGGGTTTTTTTTCTCTTTTTTTTCCTTGGCTTTTGGCTCTAAGCGTGCTGATAACGTGTAAAAGTAAAATGGGAGATTGGTCTACTTTATATAGGGTGAGGATTACAATGGTAATAGCAATTACAATAATGACAATAATGGATGATTGACAGTTACTTTGACGAATGCACATAACGTGCTAATTCCCTCTTCGTCAGTTACTTTGACGAAGGCACATAACGTGTTTTTCCTTAACAAACATAAAATTTAATTAATTCTTGCTAAATATGAACTAATATTAAATAAAGTTTATATTTATACTCTATACTCTATACTAATATTAAATAAAAACATTTCGTTAGGATCGCCAGCGCGCCTCCTGCAGGCCCCTGCGCAGACGTTAGCCTCGCTCAACCTCCCTTGCAGTCCCACTAGACTCGCCAAGCCTCTGCTAACCTCGGCTTTTCCTCGCAGTCATTAGCCTCGCTCTGCCCAAGCCTCGCATGCCCTCACCGACAGCCCCCGCACTCGTTAGCCTCACCAGCTCTGAGGGTTAGAGTCACCAACGTAACCTCCGCTCGCCAACGTAATCTCCACGTGCTCCCCTGTGCCCTTCTGCCGACTCTCTAGCCTCGCCTCGACAGCCTCTGCGTTAGCCTCGCTCTAACTCGACAGATTAGACTCGCTCTAACTCAACAGATTAGACTCGCCTGCCAAGCCCACATGTGCAGCCCATGTACAAGACCAGCCCGCAAGGACACACAGCCCCTGCATGGTTAGCCTCACTATTAGCAACCTCGGCCAGCCACCGCTGACCATCGCAGGTAGCCAGCCATTTTCCACCAATTTTGTGAGTTAAATTTTTATAAAAGTTCCCGCTTTCAGTACTTTTAATTCCTTTTCTTTTCTTGGGGACTTGCAACCTCCCTTCTTCTACCCCCCCCCCCCCCCCTCTTTCTGCTTTCATAGGGAGACCTAAGCGGAAGTATGGGGGTTCGTACTATATCTAAGCTTAGAGTTTGTTGAGTCCTCTAAACTTAGAGTTTGTTGAGAATATACGATCGACCACACATATCATTGTTTCAATCTAATCCAATACCTCTTGGAAGCAACTACGCTCAGAAATTCCTAATTTCTAGGGAGTGATTACACTTAGAAATTCCTTATTTCTTGGGAGTGACCATGCTAAGAAATTCTGTATTTCTTGAGAGCGACTACACTTAGAAATTTCTTTTGTTTCGTGGTAGCCTTTTTGCTCCGAAACTAACCATTTTTCTTGTTCCTCTTAGGATAAGTAACCTAAAAAAATTAGACTTTGCTCCATTGGGGACAATTGGCTCTGGATATCACAAGTGGGTTCATGATATTCGCTAGCATCTCAAGGCCCAAGGAACCTTGGAAACGATTCTTAAGCCTAGCCAGGGCGTGCGAATGGTCGAGTAAGCTCAAGCTTTGGGAGAAAATAGAGCAGCCTTAGAGGCAAATAGGGCAAGAACCAGCATCCTAATGACTAGTCATATGGATGATTTGCTCCGGTACGTGTTTATGAATGAAGAACAGCCCAGAAGGCTGTGGTCTCACTCGAAAAATGCTTTAGCAACGTCCGTGACTCCCTGCTTCCTTATCTAGAAGTGAGATGACATAATCTTTGCTTCTGTAATTTCAAGTCAATTCTTGACTACAACTTGGAAGCACTTCGGATTAAATCCTTAATGGAATTCTGTGGAAATGATATCTCAGATGCGATGTTGATTGGGAGGAGACTCTTTGTCTTCCCCGTCTCTGCTTTGATGGTTGCTAAAAACTATCGAATCAATGTTACTACAGGATGGATCACAAGTTTTCATGAGCTAATTGGAGCCATGAAAACCTAAATCTAGGGACAATTCTGGACGTTCTGATCCATATTCTCACTCTAATGAGGAAGGTAATGGCCAAAATAGGCGAACACGAAACTGAAGAGGTCAGTGTGGAAAGATATAGGGAGGCAACGCCTCTAGCCATGTTGGTAGCACCACCAACACTAAGAGCCATCCTAATGACGCTTTTAAAGCACCTCAATCAAGGGAGCACAAGCACAGAGATGTATGTTCTCGACGTTGAGTAGCCGGTCATAAGGCACACATCTGTAGAGCTCGTGAGAGTATTGGTACCACATACAAAGCATATTGTGAAGCAAGAGAAGCTCACTATGTGGAACAAGAAGATGAAGAAGGTGATCTGGAGTTAAGGGTGGGAGACTTCAAATTTGGCTAGGATCAATAGATCGCCAATTTTGTTGAAGTCTTTATTTTTTCTAAGAGATGTAATATGGCAGTTGCCATATATTTTGTAGTAATTGCCATTGGATTAGTTTCTCTTCAACTAGGCTCATCCAAAGTGAGTATGATGTCTAGGAAGGTTTTGAGATAAGAGGTACTTAAATGAGCTTTCCTCCACCGACATCTCTCTATTCACCTGGCCATATTTATTTTGGAGTCACCGAAAGAAGTTAAACGACTACTTTTTTTTTTTGCATTAGCTAGTATTCGGATTAGATTTTCTTTCGGTCAAAGAAACATGATGTATACCATTGGCTTATGAATAAAATTTTGAGTCCTTTTCATTATGAGTCCATTTCAATTATGAGCTTTTGAGGAATGAATCCTAGAGAACTTCAATATCTTGCGGATAGTGTGACTACTCACACCATTCACCGCCATGGGCAATCATTCTTAGAGATATTGCCTACACCTTCCTCCGTGACTATGATGGCTAGGCCATCAAGTTTAGTTCAAGGACATGGAATACCCTAAATTCCTCTCACCAAACGGCACCTTGATTACTATCATAGAAACTCTCTACGCTTCTAGGGCAAATCAAACCCTATTGAGTTATTCAAGCCAACAGATTCCATGCGGAAACTCATATAGAGAATGAAAAAGAGTTCCTATGCAATATCTCTAAAGATTGCAAATAGAGAAGCATCTTAGAGAAACTTATGTGTCTCTCTAGTGGATTTTTATGTCACCACTATTCGCGCTGTTAAATCCCATCAAGTTATGAGAGAAGATCTCTTGGATTTAGACACATATTGGCTTTGTCACGACATAATAGGTCATCCTAGTCATGACATGATGATCTGTCTATGTTAATGCTTAAGACTTAGCGGTAGCTAAATCTTGTTTAACGCTGATCCGATGGGCAGATTGCTACTTGTGATGTTCTCAAAGCTTCCGCTACCTATTAAGTAAAATACAGAGGGCTTCAGAGGGAGACCGCGTTGGGCGGTCTTCTCTTCTCTGATGCCTAAGTTAGTCAATGTATTTATGTTGACAAAATAATAGTAAGTAAGTATTAAATGCGTAATTAATGAGGAGAGAGGAGAGAACCTTTTATAGGTGAGGAGGGAGCTGAGCTTCTTCACATTTTCCATGTGGGACTGATATGCTTCAGTCCCCATCTTCTAGAGCTTCTAATGCTATCTTGGCGCAGCGAGTGGCCGCACGTTAGTGGAGATCTAAGGGTATGCCAAGGCTCAGGCGGTAGCTGCTTGGCTGTGTTCTCGTAGGTCACTCCTTTGGCGGGAGTTGGTACCCTGGCGGTAGCATGAGCGTGGCTCATTAAGCTAATTATGCTTGCAAATGCCTATGTAAGTACGGTCTACTAAAGATTTCACAAGGATATCCATTCTTTCGAGTGAAATGAAGCAAGAATCAAAGGTTGATTCCTAGACTAAGTGTGATCGCCACCGCTACCTTGCCGCCGTCCACCACCAGCCTAGGGCTAGTGTAGTCCATATCCATGATGCCATGGATGGCGTCCATCACGGTGATGACGCCATTGGTTATGTTGTAGCCACCAACTTTGCTTCTAATAGTGTTTCAGACGCTCAGGCCCAACCTAAATCCTCATTGGCTGCTTCTAAGGCCTCTCGCTCATTCTACAAAGCCTGTTCCTTATGAAAATTAAGGCCGAGACTGTCCTATACAGAGGATACGAAAATACTCATTCTGTTGCTACATAGAATCCGAGGGGATTTTGTGGACCGATTTAACCAACTTACGGACGTTTAAATATTTCATGATGTTAGTTTACACGCAAACACGATGGTCACGTGTGGTGCCATTGTCCACTTGTCATGCTGCTTATACTACACGCGTAGCACATGTCATATGACAACGGGCTCACTCCCCAGATCATCCTATTTAGTCAATTGGACTTAACAATGCTAGAGAGCTTAATCGAAGACTTTCGATGATTATTGCATATCACTAGGACTGATGTTGGACATCACATCCCCATGTACACACCCCAATGGTCTTGCAGAAACGACTACAATGGTAGCCTGGACATTGGTAATGCGCACCAAACTCCCTATATCCACTTGGGGTGATGCAATATCACATGCAACTATGCTAATTCGTCTATGACCTACCGCCAGTCAATCTATCTCTGCGTTACAACTAGTGCACCGCCACAGCGCACTACGATGGGTCTTCACAGACGAATGGACAAATATTTTGTTAATGTTGGTGACTGAGGGGTCTAATTAACGTAAAAGAAAGAGAGAGAGTATAAGCAAGATGCAAGAAGTATAGTGGTTCGTCTCCCGACTTAGCGGGAAACTACGTCCACTTGAAAGCTTTAACTAGTGTGTTTGGGCCTTGCGGCCCAAAGAGGATTACAAGAGATGTAATGGGATGGAGTTTAAGTGTGAGGAGGGGTCCCTTTTATAGGTAAGGGAACCCCTCTCATTTACATTTTCTTCAATGTGGGACAAAGAGTTCCCTTTTCTAGTCTTCAAAGGCATGTTGTGAAGGTAACTTGGGGATGTGATGTCTGGAGCCACACCTATTACACCGCTAGAGGTATCGAATCTCACCAAGTGGGTGACCTGTGGCGACACAGCCAGGCGGGCTACCGCCCGAGCCCAGGATCACCCCCAGATCACAGCTAACGCGCCGCGCCAAGCTGGTATCAGAAGCTCCAGACGCTAGGTGTCGAAACACATCAGTCCCACATCGAAAACAAGAAGAAGATCAACCTTCTCCTCACCTATAAAAGGTTCTCTCCTCTCTCCTCATTAATTACGCATTTACTACTCATTTATTGCTATGCTGCCTATATACAGTGACTGACTTAGGCATCGGAGAAGTGAAGACCGCCCAACGCAGTCTCCCTCTGACGCCCTGTCTTTCGTGTTACATCAAGCGGAAGTCATCAAATCCTCGGAGTAGCGGTCCGCCTACCGGACCCACGTTAAACGAAGAATCGGCTACCGCTGGATTTTGAGCATTAACATTGGCGCCGTCTGTGGGAACCCTTGAACAAAAGGTCATCTCGCCACAATCACCATGGCTAACGATAGCGGGGGAAACGCTGAAGAGCAGGTAGACCAATCAGCCATTCCCCAACCCACCCACCCAGCGGTAAATGTCAACCGCGCACTATTCACCACCCCAGCAAACCCCAGTGGAGAGACAAACCCCAGTAGCAGCCGCCCGCTAGGCCAAGACCTCGCCTCTCTATATGAGCTGACATTGGCGGATCTTCACAAAGCAAATAGAGAGCGTGAACAAGAACGAAGAGAAAAGACCGAGGCCCAGGAGCAGGTGGCCGCGTTGGTGTCACTGTTCGATGACCTAAAGAGAAAGTTGGAGGCAACCACCAACCCGGCGTGAAGCGAGCAGTCGCGGAGCACCAGGCATAGCCGACCTGGTACCGGAGCATTGATACCAGCACCAGTCGTACACATGCAGGTCCCGCTGCGCCCACCAGAGCTAACGGGAATTGGACCGCCCCCTGTGCCCCAGCCAATGTTGGAACATGAGGTAGAGTCATCGCTGCATTCCCACCACTCGAGGCTTAGGGCAAGAACCGAGGGCAACCCACCCGCTCCCAAGCGAGGATCAGTTCAGCGGGATACCAGGCTGGGTCTCGCCGGCGATGCAACCGCTCAGATACTGGAACGGATGCAGCAGTTGGAGCAAAGATTAACCCGAGCAGAGTCGGGCACCCCGGCGCCAATTTCAAATCCACTTTTTGCGTCCAGGCCAAGACCATTCACTGCTGCGATTCTGCAGGCTATCTGACCGACATATGCAAAGACTCCAAAAATGTCACATTATAGCGGTAAGACTGATCCCTTCATCCACATGGACACCTTCAAGAAGGTCACCAACAACAAGGGATTCGATGATGCCACCCTGTGCCATTTATTCAGCGAAACGCTGGACAATGAGGCAATGAATTGGTTCTTCGAGTGCCCGCCAGGATCCATCGACTCATTTCAGGCATTGTCACACGCTTTCCTTTCTCGGTTCATCCTCCTATCCGCTGGACACCACAATACAAGCCAACTGTTCAACGTCAAGCAGGGCACGGAAGAAACACTGAAGGTGTTCGTCACAAGGTGGTGAGCGGCGGCATCTCAATGCCGTGATCTTGATAAAACAATGGCTTCGGCGGCTTTTAAGCAGGGACTCCTCAAAGGGCCATTCCTCTATCACCTCAACTACAATCACCCAAATGCGGTATACGACCACCTCATGAGTGAGACAGACATTCATGCCCAGGCAGAATTCATCACATATGGAGAAACCCCACCGCCACCAGCAGCACTAGCAAAGTCGACACAACCCTCCTCCAGTCAGCAGGGGACCACTAACAAAACCTCCAACACACCGCCAACTAACAAAAAGAGGGAGTGGCAGCAGGGCCAATACCAGAACAAGCGGTAGAAGGACCAGCACTACAAGGGAACCGCCCATCCCATGGGGACAACCGCAACAAACATGCGGAGTCTTCCCAGAGGTATGCAGTATTTACAGTCCTCATGGCCTCATATGAAGAAATATACAATCAGTGCAAGGATCAGATCCCACCGCCGCCCCCTGGAAGATACCCAAAAATAGGAAAGCCAAGAAACACTGGCAGGCGGTGCAAATACCACGAGGACAGCGGTCACAATACCAACAGCTGCAACGCTCTCAAAACGGCCATTGAGACCTTGTACCGTGATGGAAAGATGGAACAATTCAAGGTACGCCAACCACCACCTGTGATCGCTGACATTGAACCCTTGGGCTGCATCAATACCATTGACGGGGGTGCTCCAATCACCAACATGTCCCATAGGGCTAGAAAGCGTTATGCATGGGCTAATCACCCAAAGGAAGTCTGCAACATCCGCTACAAAAGATCTGCCAAACTCCCAAGGTCTGGTTGGGAGCCTATTACCTTCTCAGGGGAGGAGGAACGTGGAGTGCATTTGCCCTATGACGATCCTTTCTTGATCGACGCCATCCTCGGCAAAATGTCAGTGGGAAGAATCCAGGTTGATAGCGGATCCGCTGTCAACGTTATATTCAGTGGTTGTTACAACGACCTTATATAGAACAAAAAACTACTCCAAGATCATGAACCACTGCTCAGCTTCTCCGGTGACGTCACGCAACCGCTGGGTTCTGACTATATGCGGCTAGTTATCGGTACTAGTCCATGTATGGTTGAGATACATACGGAGTTCATAATTGTCGATTGTTTTAGCTCATATAAGGCTATCCTTGGTCGGCCAGCGCTCAATAAACTCAAGTGCATTATCGCCGGATACATGCTACGAACAAAAAACTACTCCAAGATCATGAACCACTGCTCAGCTTCTCCGGTGACGTCACGCAACCGCTGGGTTCTGACTATATGCGGCTAGTTATCGGTACTAGTCCATGTATGGATAAGATACATACGGAGTTCATAATTGTCGATTGCTTTAGCTCATATAACGCCATCATCGGTTGGCCAGCGCTCAATAAACTCAAGTGCATCATCGCCGGATACATGCTACTCATGAAATTCCCCACACCCAACGGCACAGGCTGTGTCAGGGGAAGTCAACAGTTGGCACGCGAGTGTTATTCAACTTCTATAGCACAATCAACCCGCCGCCACGAGATCCTAGCGGTAGGCAGTCAGGCACCGCCGCCAAATATTTTTGAGGACCCCAGGGATGACGAAAAGAAGTACGTAAGGAAGGAGCCGGTCAACCCGGAAACATCATTAAGGGTCGTCGTCATCTCTGATGAGCACCCAGAGCGTCAGTCCGCATAGGCGCTCAATAAGACCCAGAGTTGGCTGCGGAGCTCACTCAGTTCCTACGTGACAACGCTACGGTCTTTGCCTGGTCATATGCAGACATGCCAGGTATCTCCCCTAAAATCATCACACACAAGTTGAGCATCAAACCATCCTTCTACCCTATCAAGCAGAAGCGCAGAGCCTTCGACAAGGAGAAGTACCATGCTATAGGAGAAGAGGTTGCCAAGCTGCAGGGCATTGGGTTCATCTGCCAGGTCATCTACCCCCAGTGGATTTCCAACCCGGTGATGGTCAAAAAGGCTAGCGGCAGGTAGAGGATGTGCGTTGACTTCAAAAATCTTAACAAGGCATTCCCAAAAGATAGTTTCCCACTACCCCCCATCGATCAACTGGTCGATGCAACCGCTGGACACGAGCTCCTCAGCATGATGGATGCTTTCTCCGGCTACAATCAGATCAGGATGCATCCCGACGACCAGGAGTGCACCACATTCACCACCGATAAAGGCCTGTATTGTTACAATGTGATGCCTTTCTGTTTGAAGAACACAGGGGCAACTTATTAGCGACTGATGAACGCCATGTTTGCGGAGCAACTGGGCAAGATAATCGAGGTCTACGTAGACGACATGTTGGGGAAAAGTATAAAGGCCAGCGGACATGTGGCAAACCTAAAAATCATAATAACCATCCTCTTAGCCTACGGTATGCGCCTCAACCCAGAAAAATGTTTCTTTGGCATCACCGCCAACAAATTTCTGGGGTATATTGTCAGTGAACGGGGCATCGAGGCTAACCCTGACAAGGTACAAGCCATCCTCGACTTGAAGGACCCAGAATGGAAAGTACACGTCCAATGCCTCTAGGGAAAACTAACCGCCCTGTCTCGATTCATCTCCAGACTGACCGACAGATGCGCCCCATTTTTCAAAGTCCTTAAAACAACCCACAAGAAAGTCATCGATTGGAACCCAGAGTGCCAGGCGGCATTCCAGGGCCTGAAGGAGTACCTGGCGGCAGTTCCGCTACTTTCCATTCCTGTGCAAGGGGAAACATTATACATTTACCTAGCGGTATCACAATCAGCGGTGAGTTGCGCCATCGTCCGGCGGGAAGGCCAAGACGAGCTCCCGGTGTTCTATGCCGGCAGGGGCATGAACGGAGCCGAAACACGGTACCCACCCTTGGAACAACTCGCCCTCGCACTAATCGTTGCCGCCAGGCGCCTCCGCTAGTACTTCCAGGCCCACACAATCCATGTGTTAACCAATCAACCGCTGAGACAGGTAATGCAGAACCCTGAACATTCGGGGCACCTCAGCAAGTGGGCCATTGAGCTCAGTGAATTTGACATCGATTACAAACCGAGAACTGCCATGAAGGGCCAGGCGGTGGCAGACTTTATTGCATAGCTCACCGAACTACAACCCGAATCTAAGGTCGGAGCGCAACCAGGAATGGAGATGGTGGTATCTGATGAGCAATTTCCCCTGCAGTCAGACTGGAACCTACACGTGGACGGTTCCGCTAGCGCCAAAGCCAGCGGCGCCGGAATCATCTTAACGGGACCAGGGGTGCTCAGCGTCGAGTAAGCGTTGAAATTCAACTTCAAAGCTTCTAACAACATGGCGGAATATGAAGCACTGATTGCCGGCCTACTCATCGCCATTGATTCAGGGGTAGACAGCGTTGACATCTTCAGCGACTCTCAGTTGGTCGTTAATCAGGTCAACGACAGTTTTAAGGCCAAGGACCAGCAGTTAGCTGCATACTTAGGGTACGTCAAAACACTACTCAAAAAATTCAAGTTCCACACCATCACACAGATCCCCAGGGAAAAGAACGCCAAGGCTGATTCACTGGCAAGACTGGCAACCGCCCAGCCACACCAAAGTCCAGTGGACACAAGGGTAGAGTGTCTGGACATGCCAAGTATCACAAAAACCCTGGCGGAGATCTTCAACATTGAGGCCAATCTTAGCTGGATGGACGAAATTATTCAGTACAAGCGCAACGGGACATTGCTAGAAGACAAAATCAAAGCGCGACAGCTTCAGCGGAAAGCAGCCCGCTACAACATCCAGAACGGAAAACTTTACCGCCAGGGATTCACTCTCCCCAACCTCCGCTGCCTAACCCAGAGGAGGGAAAGGTCGTGCTGACAACAATACATGGTGGAGAATGCGGAAACCATTCGGGCGCCAGATCCTTGGCTAATCGCACAATGAGACAAGGCTACTTTTGGCCTACGCTCGGTGATGACGCCCGGCGGATATCAAAATCTTGTCACAAATGCCAGCAATATGCTGATCTTCCAGATGCCCCGGCGGAACCACTGTCGGTCATCATCGGTCCCTGGATTCACTCAACGTGGGGCCTAGACTTGATGGGAAAATTCCAAACCACTAAAGGTCAGTTCAAATACATCATCGTCGCTATCGACTACAACAGCAAGTGGATAGAGGCGGAGCCCCTGATGGCAATAATTACAGCCAAAGTCATTCACTTCCTCTGGAAGAACATCTACTGTCGCTATGGTGTTCCGCATACAATCATCATGGACAACGGTACAAAGTTCAATAACAAGGAACTCATCTCTTTCACCGCCAACCTGGGCACCAAGATGAGTTTTGCGTCAGTAGCCCACCCCCAGACTAATGGCCAGGTCGAAGCGGCAAACAAGATAATCAAGAAGCTGTTACAGAAGAAGCTCAATACGGCTAAGGGTTTATGGGCGGAGAAGCTCCCGGAAGTTCTATGGGCCATCAGAACAACCCCAACTTCCGCCACGGGTGAAACCCCCTTCTATATGATGTTCCGAACTGAGGCTTTCCTGCCTATCGAGGTAACCCAACCAACCGCTAGGGTTGAAGGCTACTGCCCCGAGGCCAACAGCGAAGGCGTCAACCTCGACAGGGATCTCCTAGAGGAAAAACGAGACGCAGCCCATTTGCACAATCTCCAGAACAAACAACGAGTGTCGCGTTTCTACAACGCCCGGGTCAAAGCCCGCAACCTCCAACTGGGGACTGGGTAATGAAGGAAGTCATACCACCACCCACAAAACTCCGTCCAACTTGGGAAGGTCCATACAAAATTGTAGAAGTCATTAGCCCAGGCACCTTCTACTTAATGGACAAGGATGGGGTCCAAACGACCCACCCTTGGAATACCGAACACCTTCGGTATTACTACAAATAGTCATGCCGCTACCCAAGAGCATCTTGACTTAGCTAAATTTTTTATCAATATTTAGCTAAGGGAAGCTACCCAACGGGTACGACCCCGCTTTTGTAAAACACTGATCAGTCAGCTATCAACGAAACGAGGAATTATTCAGACCATTGTTACCAAGTCTAGCACCAGAGGGCAACTGGCAACGCCGGTCAGCAGACCACGTCCGATACACTATGCACTTGGATCAATTTTAATTCCTTTAATGTTTCATTTGTTGGCAAAAGAAAGATTGTCAAAACTCTAGCGGTACAAGACATTGAAAACAAAATAACCAAACTCTGAAAATTCATTAACTTTAGCACTAATCTTTACATCATATGAAGTATGCCTTAGCGGCTACAAAAAAATTTCTACTCCTATTTCAAATGTTGGTGGGGTCGGCTCCGCTACCTTCGGCATCTCCACTGGCAGCCTACGGCGGATGTGAGCTGCTTGTTTGGTCGTACCCTCGGGCTGTGGGACTGGGGGTCTCTATTGTGCCATCCGCCCGGGTGTGGCACACCAGTAACCCAGCATGGGACACCTCGGACTGGGTTGGAGTCCGCTGAGAGTCGCCCTCCGGGAGTCCACCACTCTCCCCACTACCAGAGCAGGCACCTTCAACCTGACCAAGGGTGGTACTTGTTGAAGGCGGAGTTTTCTTCGCTAGCGGCATGACCGGCATCGATGCCTTCGCCCAGTCGATGGCACCCTTCTGCTGCAGCATTTCCACATTAGCGATGGCACCGGCCTTCGCTACTTCGGTCATTGCCTTGTACTCTGCTGACTTCTTGTACGACTCCATGGCCTTCGCTACTTCGGTCATTGCCTTGTACTTTGCTGCCTCAGCGCTCAGGTGGGCAACTTCACCCTCCAGCAGTTTTACCTCAGCCTGTCTGGCGGCAGACTCCCGCTGAAGGATTTCAACCTTCTTATCCTTGGCGGCCACCCTATCCCACAGCAGAGACATATCTTGCTCCAACTTGAAGAACTGTTTGTTCCGCTCCAAGTCCAGGTCAATGGCAACGGCCAGCTTGCCACGAGCGTCTGCCGCATCACAGTCGGCCTTTGTCAAGCGTCGCTCGACATTAGCCAACCTTTCTTGGGCCTCCCCCAAGTCCCTCAGTAGGCCCGCCACCTCCTCCCTGAGTTCCCGCTCAACTTGGGGCTGTCTTGACGCCGCCTGGAACATTTTATGCAGTCCAACGGCGACGTGCCCAAATGCCGTGCTGAAGGGCGATTGGTTAACGGCGGTTGTCCGAACAATCCCTTCCAGGCCGCCGAACCCCAACTGCTCGCAGAGGTGGTACAGGAACTCCCGTTCACCGTCATTCAGAAACTCAGCGTAAGCGGCAAATGAGTCTAGGTCACTCGTACCCGCCGCTTTCGCCACATCAACAGGAGCCTCGGGCGAGCCTGCCTTGCCTTCTTCGGCTGCTCGCGGGCCCCAGTTATCTCCACGACATCCTCCTCTTCCCCGCTGGAGTCGGGTTGACTGCGTTTTCGCTACAGCACCCGCGTGCTTCCAGCGACGGCAAGCCTTGAACCTCTCGTCAGCGGTTCCAACCCCGCTATGGTGACACCCTCCGCTGGGAGCATTGCTTTCTTCTACACCCCGCGCCGTATGGCCGGCGCTCTCTCTTTCCGCGGTGACGCTTCGCTCACCGCGCCGGTCCCCGCTTGAACAGTAGGCAGCCCGTCACCACCAAGATGAGAGTCGTGCGGCATTGGCAGCAGCACGAGAGCCTCGGACGGGCTCAGCTCCAGCGTCTCTGGATCCACCACTGTCTTCTGTGCCGCCAGACTGGAAGGGTACATGGCCTCCAAGAAATTGTCGATCTCGGCATGGTCCATGGATTTCGCGAAGGCGTCACGGCTTGCTTTGTTCCCCGAAGGAGTTTCTAAAAAATAAAAAAAATAAAAAAATAAATAAATAAAAAGAACCCACGGTCAGCATTGAGCAATCTCTGTAAAGGTGCGGTGCAGCGGCGAGTACTTACCAACGGCACGAGTCAGTTGTTGATCCACCAACAACTCCCAGCCTGTAAGGTGACGGAAGTCCAGCAAATTGCGATTCCGCCAGCAACCTCTGATGCGTGCCACGCGGCACTCTTCCTCACGAGTCAGGTTGTACCGCAACCCCACTGCACAAAAAGGTCATTGTCAGTGTTTACAAGGTTTAAAAAAAAAAAACAAAAAACAAAAGAAACCCCCCAGACATGTTCGGCGGAGACCGACAGACAACCTCGAATAGGCTAAAACTCCGACTTAATTCTAAACGTCGGCTCCCCCTCGTTGGACCCCGCTTGGTACTCCCACCCCTCCGTGGCAACGCAGAAGGAACCCCGCCAGTAGGACATGGAATCCCTCAGGTTCTCAATCAGTTTGGGCGCTCCTTTGCGACGACTGAGGTTGACTTGCCCTCTGCAACCATGGCGCTTCACATACACCAGTTCGTAGAACTGCAGTACCTCCGCCATGGTCGGTCCTTCACAACCGGATAACCTCCACAACGAGTTAAGCGCTAGCAGCAATCGCCACATGTTGGGGCAGACCAGCCCAAAGGCAATGCCAAACTCGCACACCAAGATCTGAAGGTTTGGCACCAGCGGCAGGGTCACTCTCTCATGGAATATGGCCTCTTGCATGGCGGCGTGGCCAGCTGGCAGGATCGAGGCTTTCTCCTCCACTGTCGGCGGACGCAGCTTCACCACGCCGGGCAACCTGAACACCCGTTTAAGCCGGTTGACGACAACATCAGTCATCCTACCTCCCGCCTCATCAACGGGGGTGCCGTCCTCGAACACCCACACCGACTCAGTATCCTCTCCCTCTAGATCTCCCCCCCAGCGGAACCGCTGGCTGAACTATTGCTTTCTAAGCGCTCTTCGTGCCTATTGTGGGCAGCGGTAGCCTCCCCCACCCTAAAACTCTCTGGACGCAGTGCACGGCCCATATCTATGTCCTACGAAATGGTCTGTAGCGGCTCAACTTCTAGCAGTTCTGGCAGTGAGGTTCCAGCACGGCCAGACGGATGCAACGAGTCAATAAAATTTCTATCCGCCGCGCTGAACGACACTTCAGATCCGGAATCCTCACTGCTCTTAATCTCTATGACGTCGACCATCCCAAAACCCTAAAACCCAAATCAGTTAGCTCACACAAGATCTAACCTATACCTATATCAGTTGGTACCCAAGAACATCAAGAACAGTTACCCAGAAAATACCGAAACTAGAACAAGCTCTCAAACCAAGATTCGACCATCTAGCAAACCCTAGAAGCCCCAACTCTGTCAAACACAGCAACCCATCCCCAAACCCACTCTCACACCCTCACAGCAAGTCAACGAACAACATCACAGAAATACCCAAAACCCAAAAATTCGCCATAACAGACATTCAATGAAACAGGGGTATAGATCACATAACCAACCTCAACGATGGAGCCTCTGGTAGCAGTTTGAGCACACTTGTCTTCCAAGCCGGAGTCCGTCAATTTCCCCACATACGATGACTTAGCAGTATCGCCTCAGCCTTCTTCTCCGATCACAGATGCAAAGAGCTTGAAGACGACGAGTTTATTTCAAAGTTTAGAGCAAGGTGTCAAAATTAGCCGATTTGCCCCCCTTTTATGTCAACGTCAAACAGTTCTAGGCCGTCCGCTGAAAAACGACATCAAAAATCAGCCGTCCACGTGTCCCACGGTTCCAGTTACTCTCCGGATTAACCGAGGCATTGCCTCGGTTACAAAACCTATCATTACTCGGCATTAATGGCAGGGAGACGGCTAGCCGGAGGTAACACGCCTCCGCACGCTAACCCTCCCAGCGTTCGCCACATGTCAACCACCATCAGGCGAAGCGTCTAATGGAAGCCTCAACTTTTGGGTAGACAGCGCCAACTATCGAAGTCCGCTGATCCCACCCCGCTAGCGGAACTTGTTACTTTCCAAATGTCGAAGTCCCCACTGAGCGAAACCCCGCTAGCGGAACTTCTGACTTGTTACTTTCCAAGTGTCGAAGTCCCCGCTGAGTGAAACCCCGCTAGCAGAACTTCTCACTTGTCACTTTCCAAGTGTCGAAGTCCCCGCTGAGCGAAACCCCGCTAGTAGAACTTCTCACTTGTCACTTTCCAAGTGTCGAAGTCCCCGCTGAGTGAAACCCTGCTAGCGGAACTTCTCACTTGTCACTTTCCAAGTATCGAAGTCCACTGAGCTAAACCCCGCTAGCGGAACTTATGACTTGTTACTTTCCAACTGTCGAAGTCCCTGCTGAGCGAAACGCCGCTAGCGGAACTTCTCACTTGTCACTTTCCAAGGATCGAAGTCCGCTAAGCGAAACCCCGCTAGCGGAACTTCTTACTTGTTACTTTCCAAGTGTCGAAGTCCCCGCTGAGTGAAACCCCGCTAGCGGAACTTCTCACTTGTCACTTTCCAAGTGTCGAAGTCCACTGAGCGAATCCCCGTTAAGCGGAACTTCCACTCATCAACTTGCAACAGGTAGCCTCTGCTACAAGCGACACTAGTGGCAGAGCTCCCTCTGTCTTGCACACCCATTGCTTTACTGAGCGCAACTCCCCTCAATAGCCACGGTAAAACACGTCCGCTCGATGCTGTTTCCTGCTACAACTAGCTGGGGGAATCCGCCAAAGGTGAATCCTGAGGCTACGCCTCACTCTGACGACGACCGCCACGCGGAGTTACGGTCAAAACGTCCCTAAGGGACACGGGGACTTGTCAACAGTCTATGACGACCCTGATCTGGTACGTTGACCCCCGTCACTTGGGTACTAAGATTGGGCTCGCTACCCAACACCCTCTGCTCCGCGCAGCTTCCCCTCAACAAACAATTTGCCGACCATCTGGAGGTCCGTCTTGGCTAGGGAGTGGGGGACTCCCTGGCAGGCCTAGCAGGGGCTCACCCGAAAGGGTATAAAGCGTTCGCTCAGTAGGTCCATGGTTGACAACCACTACTAGGATAAAGTTCATAGACATCAGTTCACAACTGATGTTAAAAAAAAAAATCCGATGTCTTAGTGGGTGATGTTAAAGATCGCCAAAACTAAGACATCGGTTAACAACTGATGTCTATTTTGCAACGAGACATCGGTTTAAGGTTCAGAACCGATGTAAAAACATTAATGTGATCACCATTTTTGTGTGTTTAGCTATTGTCAAACCTTCATATTTTAGCATTAGATACTTAATGAAATATAGGTCTAACAACACAATTATCCATTTTAACATCGTTTCTGATTTAGAAACGATGTCTGATAATATTTTACACATCGGTTCTCATAAATTTTTGCTTGTGGTTCATAAGCTTTTTGTGTGTTTGGTACATAATATTTCACTAGACATTCAATCTACATTCTGTAGTATAGTTTGAACTGATGTCCATATTTATGCTAGACATCGGTTTTGTTTATATATCGATGTCCATAGTTATTCTACACATCAGTTTTTCTTTATATATCGATGTCCATATTTATTCTACACATTGCGGCGTCGCCGGCGGTTTCTGAATTGGCCATGTGGAATCTTTTTCGCTCCAAAATCTGAACCTGGAAGAAGAAGAGGGAAATGTGAATACTGACTAGAATGGGGTTGTAACTTGTAAGCAAAAATGAATTGAATTTAGAATTGGGCTGGCCCAATGACTGAGGCTCACAGATCAGAGGTCCACAACAATACTTGAAAATGAGAAAGAAAATTTCGTATTTTACATATTAATTGGAGCCGAAGTGAAATGATTGGTTCAGACCAGAAAAGAAAAAGAAAAAAAAAAGTGACATGATTGGTTGTTCAACCAAAAAAAAACACATTGATGCATTTTGATCTATAAAAAGATGAGAAATCGGACACACACACAAATTGAATTTGATGGGGTGAGGGAGAGAACCCGGAGCTAGCTTACCGTCTTGCAATTGATTACCGTGATTGCAAGTGGATCGGTTTCGACGTGGCAGATTTCGAAAGCCACCACGAAAACAGCGTCTAAATCCAGATTGAGGATATACTGAACACAAATTGCATATAATTGAGGGAAAGAAAATATAAATTGAATATCATTAGAAATTTCATATGATTTTGTGGTCAAAATCGATTACAAACGACAAGCATATCAAATCCTAGAACACGACCCATTACAAAATTAAATACGGATATGTAGAGGATGGAGAAACCTCACTTGATCTAACTACTGAACTGACTCTAATTGAACACTGAATGAACTTGACATGACCTGATTACTGAATTAGAGTTAAAACTAAATAGAATGGAGCAAACACTAGCACCCTCCACCGCTTTACGTCTCGTCTGACACCCGTCAGTTGTTGTTTTGCCGAGTTGACAGGTTTGAAAGAAGATGAAGATGTCTCCATAGAGAATCAGTTCAATGGTAGTATATTGGGCATAATCTGCACTCTATTCATATGGTCTATGTTTGTGTTCTTCTTCTTCTTGTTGATAAATTCTCCTTCTTCACAATTTTGGGAATGCGCCCCACACGTGCAGACGAAAAGGAAAATCCGGAGTTTTTAGTTTCTCTCCCGGCCGAGTGCTACAGGCGATTGCCGTTGCATTCCGGCCCGAGAGGGGATGCTGTTACTGGTTAGTGGCGGGCTTTCAAGGCAGAGTCGCGGTCCAGGGGAGGAGGGTGGGTTCTTGACTTCGGGGTGGGTGGATCTCTCGATCTACCCCTCTCGGATCAGGGATGATGTAGGTTGTGGGGATGCAGAAACTTGCTTCTAGCCGACGGTGGGAGATGGCATCAACGAATGAGCGATCTGGGTTTTGGTGGAGGCGGGCAATTCGTGGCAGAAGGGATACCCGTTTGGATATCTTTATGTCATGATTCTGGATCTGATTGTGTTGTCAATTAGGTGTAGAATCGGAATGCATATTGGCAAGGTGAAGCGGTGGTATCAGGAAGCGGCAAGCACCATCAACATCACCCCACCACAAGCAAAAGCAATCTCAAGTAAGCATCAGAACAACACCGACTTCAACATCTACAAACCAAACAAACCCAAATATCATTTCCAGCTTCTCTGCACAAACGAGATGCAGAAGAATATAATTTAGCAATTTGTTGTACTTTGACCACCTAACTTAAGCATACATTCTACTTTGCAATTTCCCACAATCAAATTTACATCCAAAGATGTTAAGTCACAAGCAACACCAGGTAAATGTGGTAAATTAAAACATATAATTTTAATTTCACAATGAATATACACTTGAGATTGCCAAAGAAGTTGCGAGTAGGTATCCAGAAGGACCACGCAAGCTTCATCCAAAAACATTTGCAATCAGTAAGCAGATGATTAGATAAGAGATTATTGTGCATGTCAAGATTCTTACAAACAAGATCGAACCTTTGTGGCTTGTCTAGAACTAAATAATTGCAGCCAGATGCTTACAGGTCAGCAATCACAGATAACAAAACCTACACATGTTAAACCCAAATGCCCATAATTTTAAACTCAAAAACCCAGTTAAAAGATTAAAACTTTATCATGAAAAACATAAACTCAAACCATTATCAAATCCCAGAACACTTCACCCTCAAAACCCACATAAAAAACCAAATTTTCTTCAATTAGAAAGCAGAGATAAAGTTTCTGTAGCTAACCTTCCACATGGGCCTCTCCATGTTCGAACTCTCCCACAACTAATTTCTTATCTAACACAATGAAAGCCAAATTCAATTCTTTAAAACCAAAACCAAGATGACCTTCCAATCTGATTCTTTGACGTCCCTGAGGCTGGGAATTACAAAGGTAAACAGAAGGCACTATCCAATCTGATTCTGTCCCAAATGAAGATACTCCCTGCACCGAACCAGAAGCACTCAAAATCAGATCAGCTACATCCTTGTCCAAGTACTCGGAACCAAATTTATAACAGATAAACTGGGGGTGATGAGTTGGACTGAACACCCTATTAATGTAAAATCATATCAATTTAACACCATCTCACGAATGATGACAGTTATGGCGTGAAATGCAATGTCAATATAAACCAAACTATGCATAATTCAAAAACCAACGATCATAACCAAGTCACAAAAAGCACATAAGACCAACTAACTAATTTATATAGGGTACGTAGCAAATCATATATATATTTCAAAACATATGCTATTCAATTAGCCAACTTTTGTGATCATAGTATCATGCATACAACATTTTTGTCCATATAAATGAATATAAAGAAAGTGAGAAAGAGTGGTTATACTGTTGAAGAACAGAAACAGCGTTGTGAACTTCATCTCCAAAAGGAACAGGTCCAAGAACAACGTCATCAAGAAACCCATGAGCTTTCTCAACATCTTCACTCCCGTCCACAGAAACCCAATCGAAATCATCAAACTGAGGTGAAGTAGGCCAGTTGGAACCACCGGAACTAACAGAAACAGGCACCAAGATTCACAATCAAACATAAAGTTTCAAAATTGACAAACGCGAACCCAAACCCAATTTCCCAAAAGATGAAACAAACAGTCCCAAAGACAAGAATTTACCTACTGCGGAAGTAAAATCGGTGTCACACAGGCCCTTCTTCCTCCTGAAGCGATGCAAAAATGACTCAGCCAACCGACTCTTCTTCTAGGTATTGTTGAACCCGCCCAAATCCTCGATATCGGGTTAGGAGAAACCCGAAAGCCTCCTCTTGGAAACGAGGGTGTTGGAGTGAGTTGACTTGATGTTGGAGGTAACGCTCTCACTGTGGAAGGGATTAAAGAGCGAGCGGAGAGCAAGGCGGCTTCGAGCAGAGAAACAAGCACAAACGAGAGAGAGAGAGATGGAGGAGAGAGAAAGTGGATATGGAAGACTTTTTCCTCCGTCATCGATCTCCGACCACCAAGGTGGACTCACCGCAGTCACCACCTTCTTCGCCTTCTTCCGACGAGTCAACGGCAGACTGCACGTCCTCCGGCGATGACTAGAAGCAAGGTCACATAGTTCCGTTCAGTCCACCTTCGAGATTAGCCACAAAGAAAATGGGTCGGCGGGTGAGGTAGAGAGAGAGAGAGAGAGATAGAGTTTCGGGGGAAGAGAGGAGACAGGGGGAGGGGGGAAGAGAGAGAGAGAGATAGGGTGAAGAGCATTTGAGTGGGATATTGACTGTTCAATTTTGTTCCCCGCCTACGCGAATTTTTTTAACTTAGTCTCTCCGCCATTTTAAAAATTTATGATTCAAAGTATAGACATCAGTGAACAGTAACAACTGATGTTAAATATATAAATAGAAATAGGTTTTTTAGAAACTGATGTTAGAAAAACTTTTTACATCGGGTGAAATCTTAACCGATTTAAATGACGTGATGTCTATTAGCATTATTCTAGTAGTGAACGCACTGACGCTAATTATGCTTTTTGCAAGTCTAAGAGGAGAAAACGCTTCACACCGCCGATCAACTCCCCAACCAAGATTGCCCTCCTTGACTGGGGACTTGGGGGACTTGTACATATATGTACGATTGCCAGCATAATTAGCTATAATGAGCCACGCCCAGTACACCACCAGAGTTATCAAATCTCACCAAGTGGGTGACCTGCGGTGACACAGCCAGGCGGGCTACCGCCCGAGCCCGGGATCGCCCCCAGATCACAGCTAACGCGCCGCCACGCGCAGCGCCAAGTTGGCATCAGAAGCTCCAGACGCTGGGTGTCAAAACACATCAGTACCACATCAAAGACAAGAAGAAGATCAACCTTCTCCCCACCTATAAAAGGTTCTCTCCTCTCTTCTCATTAATTATGCATTTACTACTCATTTATTGCTATGCTGCCTATATACAGTAACTGACTTAGGCATCGGAGAAGTGAAGACCGCTCAACGCGGTCTCCCTCTGATGCCCTGTCTCTTGTGTTACAGAAAGCGGAAGTCATCAAATCCTCGGAGTAGCGGTCCGCCTACCGGACCCACGTTAAACGAAGAATCGGCTACCGCCGGACTTTGAGCATTAACACTTGGCAAGGCCAGGAAGGTTGCTTCCAGGCAAGGTCTTGGCCGCTTCCGACTACCACGAGGTAGGTTGTATGTCCGGCTATGGCATGCATGTCGTGGTTGGGCCCCACCATGGCTTGTGGGCCCCCTAAGAAGGTGTTACTTATGCTTGGTAAGATAGCAAATTAGTCATGCTAGTGAGAGGTATCTGTAAGTCCCCAAATAAGAGGAGCTTCTTGGTTGGGGAGTTATGAACATGATGTCATTAAGAATAAGTCACGTTCAAGAGGCGCCTAGCCCCTACAAGTCCCCGAACTCGGTAAGCAAGAAGGGACTCGTTAACCTACATAACAAAGACAAAAGCGTGCATATGTAGAATGCGTGTTGTATTGAGCAACGTATGTGAGTTGCATCGATATGCATTAGCATATAAGAATGTACGAGGTGCATGATACATGTTGATGTATACATGTGAATGGCGCCGAGTATGATCGGTTATGACGTATAAACTCAGGAACGCATATGGTTGTGTGAACATATCAAGAATATGCATATGAATAACGTATGATGCACGTGGTGCTCGCAAGTGAACAAACGAGGTTGAGTTGACGAGGTTACACTCGGTGTAAGTTGGCAAGCATTTGTAATTTGTGAATGATGAATACGCGAACGCTTGCGTTTGCTTAGTTTTCGTTCGTATTAATGGAACGTGAAGAGAATTCGATTTGTTGCAAACGACAAATGGTAGAAGAATTCAATATTCTATTAATGTGTACTATGTTGAGGAGACGTGTGTGTCAATCTTGGGATTGTCTGGAAGGCAAGAGCCTGAAAGCTCGGGGGTGTCGGGAAAGCGTGAGCGGGAAGCTCGGGGATGTCGAGAAGGCGTGAGCGGGAAGCTCGGGGTGCCGGGAAGGCTTGAGCAGGAAGCTCGGGGGTGACGGGGAGGCGTGAGGGGGATGCTCAGGGGTGCTGGAAAGGCATGACGGTTAGAGCTCGCGAGAGGGAAGCTTCGGGGATGCCGTGAAGGCATGAGCGGGATGCTCATGTGGTGCCGCGGAGCCAAGAGCGCGAAGCTCGAAGGTGATGCCCTGAGGCGTGTGCGTGACCGTTGCTAATTATGTTGGGTTGTATGTACAAGTCCCCAATCAAGGAGGGCTTTCTTGTGGGGTTGATACCAAAGCGTGGCTTTGTGCCTTATTGGGAGCATAATTAGTGAAAATGCGTCGTCCATCTAGAATTGGTCGGAGCAAACGCTTATGCCCTTTTAGGTGGGCCCCTGCTAGGCCCTCCAAGGAGTCCCCCACTACTAGCTATAGACCTCCGTATGGTCGGAAAATTGTTTGATGAGGGGAGTTGCATTAAAGCAGTGGGCGTTAGGTAGCGAACCTGATCTTTGTTACCCAAGCGTCGGGGGTTAACTGCAGGGTCAATGGCTGCCGTGGGCTACGTTAACCGGTCCCTTTACTCTTTCCCAGAGGACAAAAAGCTTGACTGCAATGCTGCTTAGCGGTTATTGTCATTATGAGGCGTTGCCTTACCGCTTGGCGGTTGGTCATGGACCATAGACTCATGGAGTCTTAACCCAATTTAGGTCTCTTTCCCGTGGGGAGAGTTTGAGAAAAAATATGGTGCCCGAAGGCTAGCCAATTTATTTACATATAGAGTACATGTAAAGTATGTTAATTTTATGAACAACAAATAAGCATGGTATAGCTTGTTTAGGTAGGTGTCACATGTTTATTTAATTGGGTTGTAATTAAATAGAAGCATGGCATATGTGTATAGCATGTACTTGTATTAAAGTTGCTAATAACATTTTGTATTTTTGTAGGAATGCTTAAGAATCATTGAGATCGATATTTGAAGCATGGCATATCTAGCATGTAAGGCCTAAAAAGTGTTGCCAAATCTAAGAAATGTTGTAGGCATGCTTTTAAAAGTAGTAAAAGCATGTAAAGACATGACAATGACTCTAATTGCAAGAGCGTAAAAGATAAGATATAGTTACTTATCTTATGCCGATTTGGAGCTTGTTGGGGTTGAAATTGATATAAGTACCCAAATCATGTTAGAGTTGTCCAAGCATGATGCTCCATTGCTTTGACAGATATGGTGTTCTGATAATGTACATCAACTCTTTGACGAGGGATCCTTTGCAAGTAATTGAATGCTCAATAGAAATAGTTAAATTTCCTTGAAGCGAAATAAATGATTAATTTGTGGATTTGTAAAATCTACACTTAATAATTTGCTTATGTACTTTGATAAAATTGTAAGCAAAATGTATAAGCAAAGTAGTGGTTGATGACAAATAACTTGCATATACATAATGTATTTGTATGGAAATAATGTGCCTTCAAAAACTGGCAGCTAGCGAATCAGGCCACTTGATGACATTGTATCAAACTATCAATGAATAAACAAAGAGTTCTCATGGATGCTAGCAATGCTTCATGATATGCAGACTTTGCTAATTATGATATTTGATATCAATCATAAATAGAGAAGCAGCATGGGCAGAGAAGAGACGAGATTGGTGTGATCATGCTAGGGGTTATGCTTGACTTATATTCCGATTTGAGTATGATATCAATTATGAGCCAAAATGCAGATTTGTAACAAGTATAGTAGAAAGAATACATTGGTCGCAGGCCCTCGAAACATATTGTAGCTTTGACTTAAAGAAAAATGGTGATAGTGATAAGATGATTATGAGCATGTGAGATTAGCATTTGAACAAGTGTATGCGAACGGTTGTGCATGCTAGTATATATGCTGTACTCATTAGCTATCATGATGTGCTTGTACATGCACAAGAGAGAAGCTGTCACAATTTCTCATATTATATTGTAATATGAGGTAGCAACTAGTTTCTATAAGATAGAAACTTATCATGCTTATTATATGAACTCATTGAAATCACATTAACTGATATTGTACATGCATATTTCTGAGTAATTGCAAGACATGTGAGTAAACTGTGCAAAGATGAAGACATGATGTGGCGTCCATGTAAAATCAGCAAGCATGTTTGTGACAGTCTACTTTGAAAATTTATGAGACGTGAGCAATCTCATGTGACAAGTCTTTGCATATTAGAAAGACACATATAGACACAACATACTAAAAAGACACATCTACACGACATGCATCTTTAACTAGTAAATAGTAGCCCTTTGTTGAGCTATACAAGTATATAGTAGTGGCAAAAGGAAGACAGATTGATGCATAGGTATTGGGATTATGGGCGATAATTGCACAAGGAGCAACAAACGTATATATGCATCATATGATTATTGATAACTTTGAAGAATGGCAAGAGTATAGACTTAGCTCATGCTTGCACGTGGAAGATTGGTGCTGGGAGCAATGTACTGCTGTGATTTGGGAGCCTCTTGAGAACTCATTTCTTGCTCGGTACAGAGAGATAGTAACGAGTGGGTGTCCAAACAGGATGTCTGGGTGTGAAGAAAAGGTTTTGGTGTGCAGCCAACAACATTCTGGCAGTTCACAGAGCTTTGCCTAGTGGAGCTGCAGTTTGGCTGTTGCCACTTGGCAGTTGGCGATTGATGTCGTCGCTTGGCGGTTGACAGCTGGTAGTTGACAGATCGCTGATCGATGAGGTTCTCGACACTAACTAAAAGCTTCGTGGGTGAGGACCATTCTCTTCGACGCTGATCCAAGAAGAAGTTTAGAGTTCTGCCACAATAATGACGCTCCGCCACCATTGAAGTCCCATCACAATTGACGTTCCGCTATGGATTGAGGCTCCGCCAATACTATCGGCGAAGAAGACTGAAGCTCTTCCAAAATTGAAGCTTCGTAAAGAATATCCGCTGAGAAATTCCATTAAGAAGTTCTGTAAAGAAGCTCGACAATCTCATTATGTTTGCTGCTGGCGCTAGAGTTGTTGGCAACCGATGGGCGCGGTAATTTTGCCTTGGAGTATGTGGCGGTGAGTTGACTTGTTTAAGAGATTGAATGATTGATTGCAAGGATGAGAACTTGTGACTTCAATCTGTGTTGGCAGTGACTTGAGGATGGTGATGTTGGTGCAGGCTTGCACTAGCGCTTAGTGGAGAGGATGGATCGAACAGAGAGGCTTGGCAGCGTATGGTCAGCGGTGGATGTTTGGCAGTGGCACTTGACTCTGTTGGCAGTGATTGTTGATGAAGAGGACGATCGTTGATTATGACTGCCCAGATCAATTGCAAGCTGGATGCTTTCTAGCCAGCGGTGTGCAAGTTTAACTGCTGAGGTTTGAACTCCAAGTTAAAAAAATTTGTAGCTGGCGCTCAGCAAGAGCGGGGTTTGCCTAGCGGTTGCCGCTAATGGAGCTTAACGGGGGAAGCTCAATGGTCGCCGCTGATGAAGCTTAGCGAGGGAAGCTCGATGTAGCTTAGCGGAGTATTGCCGCTAATGGAGCTTAGCGGAGGAAGCTTGATGGTGCATCAAGATGGCTAGAGGTTGTCGCTGACAGGAGATGGCCGCTGGCTCGCTGGGGCTTGCTAGCAGTCGGGCCAACATTTTTTTTTTGTTACCGCTAAGTAATTTACCGTTGGGCTGGTGGCACAAATTTTTGGTAAGTGAAGCACAAATTTTTTTTTTTTTTTTTTGTGCAGCATTGACCACTCTTGATTAGAGTTGGCCATCCTTGACCGGTGTTGACCAATCATTGACCAGGCTTATTCGGCGTTGACCAACCCTGATTTGATGTTGACTCAATGCCTACAGATCAAAGTTCATGGTACGTGACGAAGCCTTTGTGTTGGCTTCCCACAGACGGTGCCTATGTTAATGTTGGTGACCGAGAGGTCTAATTAACGTAAAAGAAAGAGAGAGAGAGAGAGAGTAAGCAAGACACGAGAAGTATAGTGGTTCGTCTCCCGCCTTAGCGGGAAACTATGTCCACTTGAAAGATTTAACTAGTGTGTTTGGGCAAGGCCCAAAGGGGATTACAAGAGATGTAATGGAAAACCATTAAAGAATTAAGGAAAACTGCTGAACACTTGAAATCCAAGTTTGAGATGAAGAATCTTGAGAGAACACGATTATGTCTCGGTTTGAAACTGGAGCACCGTGTTGATGCTTAGGCGTTTTGACATGGTCAAGCCTTCAAGCACCCCCATGATCATTTATAGTCTTGATCCTAAAAAGGATTCTCTTCGTCTAAAGGATGATGACGAAGATGTATGAGAGGCAGAGGTGCCCTACTCGAGTACAAGAGAAGCATTATTGTACTTAGATCAATGCACAAGACCGGACATCTCATTTGTGTTGAACTTGTTAGCTAGGTATAGTTCTGTGCCAAAGCGACGCCATTAGACTGGTGTGAAATATATCTTTCAATACTTGTGATGTACAATTAATATGGGCTTGTTCTATCCCTATAGCGAGATGATGGATTTGGACCCATCACACACCAGGAATGCCATCAACATTGGCCTGCGTTCTTTATCCCCATCCTAGAATGATATTAGTGTTTTGGAAGGTCTTGCTGATTCTGTGTACCTCTTTGGCCCACATAAAGGTTGTTCCCAAATTGGTTATGTGTTCACCATGGGTAAGCAATATCTTGGAGCTCCACAAAAATAGACCCTAGTCACTATATCTTCGAACCATGCAGAAATTATTGCTCTTCATGAAGCGGTTAGTGAATGTGCATGGATTGGACCCATAATTACACATGTTTGAAGAAATTGTGGTTTGAAGTCTACCACAAGGTGCGCCTACAAGCATTTATGAGGATAATGCTACTTGTATTGAACAAATGAAGCAAAGCTACATCAAAGGCTACAACACCAAGCAAAATCAGCAATAACAGATTCTCCTCAAGATCAAAGTGAACTAGGTTCAATTTGAGGACAATGTGACAGACTTGTTCACTAAGTCATTGCCTAAATCCATTTTCAAGAAACATGTTGGTAGCATCGTTTGCGGAAGTTATCCGAACTCCCATGATCGTAGTCATCAGTAGGAGATGCAGACATCAGAGGCAGATGTCTACATGTTTGGTCTCGAAACATGAAGGGTATGTTGTACTCTTTTTCTCCTTCGACTGAGGTTATTTTTGTTCCACTAGGTTTTTGTTACTCGGCAAGGTTTTTGATGAGGCAACGAGAGGAGCACCAAGTTTGGGGGACACAAGGGAGAGTGTTCAAGTATATCTAAATTATGTGTCTGGCCTAAACTCTAGTTACTTGTTCAAGTTGTAATAGAATTAGCCTTACAGATATTCTCAGAAATATCTTAATCATTATACGATTCAGTTTCCTTGTAAGACTCAGATTCTATGCTTATAATTCACTATATAAAGCGGCTCCTATTATTAAGGAAAGACACAGCTTATTCTCTCCTAATTTCTGATTTCCTAAAACAGAAAGGTAGTTATTACATTTGTACAATTAATGCAAGTAATAAGGCTATATATAGGGACTAGACCTGGCAAGTGGCAACCACTTTTGCGCAGATGATTGAGTTGAAGCCTGAAGGACACTTTTTTGCGTAGAAATTGCCTAATGATAAACATAGGTTTCTTCGCTTACTCTAGTCCAGTTTATAAGGAATCAAGTACGTTACAGAGATGTTTACCGAGGGGTTGATGTATTCTGTTACAGGAAGAAGGGTTTTGTCACCTCTATGGGAAAAATGAAAAGAATTCCATTAAATTGCTTGGTAAACTTTTCAGTCTCGTCGGGAATTTATCAAGTTTTGAATTTATTTATATTTGTAGGAGATAAGTTAATCTGTCCCTTTTAAAAAAAGAAGAAAAAAAAAAGACATTTGTACAATTATAAACATTAGGCACCAAGATTTACAACTTCACTCTACTGTCATAGGTTTGGACTTACCGGTAGAGTTTTTACAACTTATTTGGAATGCACCGTTAGTACCCTTACTGTCATAATAACCTTCTTCAATTCCAAAAGGATATGTGATTTCAATATCTCCACAATGTGATTGATATTAAGGCTTAGCCATTGGTGTACTTCTAATAATGATGCTATCTCTGCTAATTACGCACGACTCACAGTCATACCCCAAAAGAACAGAGTAAACTCCATTAATACTCGCAACTAGACAACCATTTTTCTGCCTCACTTTCTTCTTCCACCTCTCTTTCATGGAAATGGATTCTATCCGCTGACAGTGTAAAAACACTTAAGTGCGTGAGCAACAGGGGCGCCAATTATTTTAATAACCAAATGCAATCTCAACGCAATTTGAGACGTCTATTTGTGGGGTCAGTTATTCATATCATCCGAGCTGTCCACTGATCATTATTTATTTATTTGATAGTCAACGTCATGTTTGCTTGGCAGCTGATTCAGCGAATAGAGTTCACGAACTGGAAATTGAAAACAAAACTTTTCAAAAAGAGGTTGAGTACTGGTGTTGATAACAACAGGTGCTCAGAAGGTCATTGATAGATACTAATCTTCTAGGTTAGAAATCCATCTGCTCACATTGAAGTCTTTGATTGTTGAATTTATACATGGATAAAGTCAGGGGCAAATCTAGGTAGTCCATGGGGAGGACTCAAGCCCACCCAAATTTTTGGGCTTAAAAGAAAAAACTACATGTATATTTTTTCTTTTCTTTTATGGGTATAGGCTTGGTCAAGCCCACCCAAAGTCCCAACAAGCCCACCCTAAGTGCCGGCCAAGCAACCACTATCGTCGAGCAAGCTATTGCCTTCCTTTTTCTTCTTCTCTCAGAGATCGAATTCTCCTTCTCTTGTACTCTTCTTCTTCAATTTGGGGAAATCAATTGAGTGTAATGTAAGTATGAATCAATTTTGTTCTATTTATTCAATTCAATTTGGGGAAATTTTTAGGGTTATGAATTGATGTTGATTTCAATTTCGTGGGTTTTGATTTAGGCATTTAGCAGTGGATTGAAATTTTGTTTGTGTGCTTTGTTGTGGAACACTGGAATTTGCTTACGATTTATTGTGGGTTTCTCCCTCTCTTCCTTCCAATTCGATGTGAGGACTGTGGAACAATGGTTTCAAAATTTACATTTGGAACCTGCTTTTGGTCCAAAAGCATTCTAGTGGGCACTGCTATTTGGTAAACTAAACAAACGTTGCTTTTGCATAGAAGAGCTGTTAGGGCGTTAGAGGCAGCTACAATGAGGGCTAATTTGGGATTACTGTGATAAAAAAAAATTTAAATAAAAAAACTGATTCTGCTGGGATTGACAGCTGTTGCTTCTAAAAGCTGCTGTCAATTACCCTATTTTTTAATTAAAGCTGTTTTTTTTTTTTAGTTACAAAACATCTTAAGACCTTAAACTATAGAAAAAAGCTGATTTTTATTAAAGCGAAGCAATCTCAAACTAGGCCTGAGAAGCAACAGTACGTGTGCTTCTCCTTTATGCTTTTGTGGAAATCATCTTAAGGATGTGCTTTATTTAATGAATTTTTTGTATTTACCCAACCTGCCCACATCTTTTTATTACTTTTGGTTGTCTATCTTCCTCTATCTCCTTGCCTATCAACTAGGGCTGGGATTTAGAACCGTAAAACTGGAGGAACCGCACCGAAAGTGTAGGTTCAATTCGGTTCTAAGACATATGTGTTAGCATTCACGACTGAGAGAGCTCGAGAGAGGTTAGGTTTCATTTGGTTTCATTTTTCTTCCGGACACGATGTGGCTAGGACTGGGTGGGAGGCACAATTAAACTTCAATAAATTCTAAAGTCGCTCGCACAACAGAAACCTAACAAACTGTTGTAAGAGTGCACTACATAAAATCAAAATGTCAAAAAATGGAGGGAAATATGCCGCCTACAGCAATTTGGCTCAAAATGTTGCCACCTATGTTCCCACTTCACACAACAGAAAAGTATAACTTCTGTTGTCTAATTTCTATAGCTTGCACTAGGTTTATCTTGTGGAAGACATTTAAGCAAGCTTCCTCAAAATTTGGCATCCAGTTTTAAATCACACAACAGAAATCTCAAGCACCGTTGTACCAAGTAGCCCAAATTTCAAATTTCAAGAGGCAACCAAGACTCGAGAGTGGAGGGGAAATCTGCCGCTCAATTTTTAAGACTCAGACGACGGAAAATACTTAATTCTGTTGTGCAATGTAGTTCTGAGAAAAAAGTTGTCACTTTGTTGACATTCACACAATGGAACATTACTAATACCGTTGTACAATAGATTTTACTTCAACACACAACAGAAGATTTCTGTTCCGTTGTGTGATTAGTGTTGTGTGATTAACTTTTTGTAGTAGTGTAGGTTAAGACAAAACAGCCTCAATACCTGTCAACCAGTTATAGGCATCCTGATCTAGGGACTTCAACTTTTCCATTTCTTTCTTAAAGTAAGGCAAAGTCGTTGCCTTTGCACACTTCCACATCTGGTCTTTCATTACTTTACCAGGAAACAGCTTGGTAAAGTTGGTCCACAAATGCCTGGCACAAAATCTAATTCGGGCAGCTGGGATAACCAACTTAAAAGCAAGTTTCAAACCTTTTTGTTTATTTGAAATAAATGTCCAGCCTGCTCCTTCATGGTCAATATCTAAATCCTTCACCAACAGCTCAAGAAACCAGATCCAAGAATCCTTACTTTCCATCTCTACCATTGCATATCCCAAAACCCATGAAGTGTTATTAGCATCCAAAGCTATAGCAGTCAAAAGATGACCTCCAAAACAACTCTTTCTATTATGTGTGAGCTATTTGTTTGTCTTATATATTATCTCTCTCACATATAACTTGAGTGAATATATGCTTATGCACGAGCCAACGAATCTGAGAGAAGAAAGAGGGTAAACCGGTGATCGAGGTTATCTTGTTTGAAGCATGCTGAGGTTAATATCACCAATGTTGCCCCATGTCCTACATGTTTATATGTTAAGTTATATGTTTTTGTTGACTCTCAAATAAATGTTGGATTTATTCTTGGTTGTTGTGCTAATCTTGATGCCATGAAAGTACGTTTGAGATTTCTAAGACTAACGTTGAAAGGCTTAGTGTGTTTCATTTGTTTTGTTTTGTGTCTTTGAGTTTTTAGGTTTCGTTGTTTTACTCGAGAACTAGCAAAGTCTAAGTGTGGGGGTATTTGATGTGCTCATATTATCCTATATTTCTATGTCTCTTAATCTTGATATTTCCGTTTAGTTCTCTTTATTTATGATTTATTTACGTTAGTTTAGTGTTTTTGTAGGTTTGTTCTATAGAAAGAAGAAAAGAAGCTAGAATGAGCTAACTAGGATTGAAAGGCGATTGCAATACCACTTTCCAGAATCTGTCTGGGCAAAACATCCAAATTCGCTGAATTACTGAGAAATGCTCGGATCAAATCAGACAATCAGCCTGATATACATGGAAAGCTACGGATGTCTACATTCTGTATAATTTTACGGATCTTAATTTTGATACTTCTGGAGAAAGTTATGATTATTTGAGTGAAGATAGGTCGGACATGAAATCTGCTCGGTAATTTACAACCATTCATGGAGAACTCAAGTTCTGTGGCACAAGATCGTCAATCCTAATGTTTCAAGGAAGTTAATTCAGATGAGGATTAAATGATGAACTTATTCCTACTTCTACAAGAGATAATTGATAGCTAAATTTATAAGTTATTGATTTTCCTTATTCACACTTAAGATTGTCAATTATAGCAAGGGTAAATAAGGATCTTTCCCGCAGTAGACTAAAGTTCTAACCACTAAAAATAATGTCACAAAAGTGACCACTGTTCCTAGCGAACAGCAGTCGAAACCCTAACTAAAAACCTAATCTACACTATTCAGAAAATTATGAAAATTTACAGAGAAGTACTACATACACAGGGGGTTGAGCACACAAAATTTGGTGATTTTTGGAATTGATTTACTATTCTAAACAAATACGAAAATATAGAGTACAGAAGCTGAAAATAACAAAAACTGGTTTTAAGATGGTTTGAAAACAATATGATGAAGATAGTTAGGGAAGATGCATCCACCCCGGACAATCACACACAAGATAATTTGTTCAATCCTAATTCAGTTAATCTAGATGAAGATGCTCAGGTTGGCTCGGTACACTTGAACACAACATATTACCCTTTCTTACTTCGTACACTAGGCAGGAAGTGCTCTACACCTAGACTATTCCCAAGCAATGCAACCTAAAGGTACACTTATTAAATTAAACATGCAGAGATCATTAAGGTCTAAAAGAGTTTGAAACATCACTAGGCATCGCAATAAACTTAGCGCCTTGCTAAACCTAGGACTTAGTTTACTTGATAGTGAAAACTAACAATTGCTTCTCTAGAAGGTTTGAGGAGTCCAACTATTGACACAGGCATCAAACAATCAAAGCGGTAGAATCCTAACATGCATACGAAGCGTGCACTCAAAGCATACAAGCAAGAATTCATCATTGGAAAAGTAGTAAACAAAAGTCTCATCTTGGATTGAAAGAAAATAACATCAAAAGTCAAATCATCTTGTAGTTCATGTCTAGGGGCTTCAAGCAGCCCCCTAACTAATAAAAAGCTAGCTAAACATAGAAGAAACAAAACTAACTAAAGAAGGGGAGGGAGGGAGAGAGAGAGAGAGAGCTGCTGCAGATTGATCTCCTTTTATATGCTTAGAGGTTGCCTTCATCTTTCTTGTGTAGGAAATCCAAAACCTAAAAGAATTAGGGTTCACGTGCTTAGGTGGAGTTTTCCTTTTGGCTCTTGAACTTGATGACTTATTCCAACCATTCACATCATGCCATTTGTCTATATTAAGCTTAAATATGAAGCACAAACTCATCCTCGGGCTTCTCGGTGTGATTTGGGCCTCGAAACATAAATTCCCGTCCAACCTCAGATTCACGCGCAGCCTAACCTTGTTGTACTAAATCAACCATAACTTCTTCTAGAAAAATGATATTGATGAGCCGTAAAAAGATTCAAAATTAGACATCTGAGGCTTTAATTCAATATAAAGATCCACATCTGGTTCATTGTGAGATGGCCTCAGTGATCTGTTGAATTTGACTGATCTACACAGGCAAATTTGCTGATTTTGCACTTCAATCCCTCTTTTGCTTCTTTTCTCCTTCTTTGCTCCAAGATACCTATAAAACAAATAAACAACGTAAATAAATAGAAAATACACTAAACTAACAAAGAAAGTATAGAGATTAACACTATTAACATCGCATAATTATGCTCCTATCAATAATTCATGGTTTTCCCATTCCAAATGAAGAAAGGAATCTAAACCCAAGTTTTACAAGGAAACATGAAGCCAAAAATGAGCAGAAATCTTCCCTATATAAGGGAGCACGAATTTACATGAGAAGGGAAGTCTCAAGAGCACAATGTGCATGCCTAAGAAGCGGAGACCACTCATCCATCTTCCCCATCTTTTCCCTTCCATTCTTTTCATGTTTTATTTAGTTATATTTTGCTAAACCTTTTTCTACGGTTAAGATGATGCCCTATCATGATTGCTTATGTACTTTGATGATTTATTGATGGATTTATAGTTTCTTTATGATGTATTCTTAGTCACTATTTGAATTGATGCTTTATGTTTAAGTTCTTTGATTGATCACTTTAGAGCTTTGCATCTAGTAATTAGAAGATGAATTTGAGGCGTACCTACAATATAATTCAAATTAGCTTCTTGTGATTAAGAGTTGTGAATTACATTATTGTCGTGCCTGAAGTAATGGTTTGTATGATTCCCTTGTTTTCTAGTATGTAATGATTCCTCAGTGTTAAATTTATGCCATACCTGGATAAACTGCATGTTAGGATATACGACCTCTACAGTACCTGGACAGAATCGTACATTTAAGGAAAACTATAGTCTAAGTGTCATACCTAGACTTAGATATAAAACAATTTGTCATCAAAAGAAATAAAACAAAAGAAATTGTCATCAAAAGAAATAAAACAATTTGTTGATTGCATCGAAACATAAATAGGATTGTTAGTGGTTGATTCCAAAACCCTAGGTTTTATCATTATTTGTTTGTTTCTTTAATTCTCAAATTATTTGTTTATTGGAAGACCCAAAAATCAATATCTTCTTTTGCTTGATTGTTTATGTGATTTTGTGTTGTGATTAATTAGGTTATGATTTAAATTTATTATCAATCCTCAGTTGGAACGACCTTGTAATTGCACACTATACTAACGACGATTCGTGCGCTTGAGAGTTTTAATTAAAATTTCACAATATTACAGCTCTCACTCGGTTCATATCTCGCCTAACTGACAAATGCGCACCATTTTTCAAACTTCTCAAGACCCATCGAATAAAAACATAAACTGTGGACCAAAGCATGACAAAGCCTGCAATGGAATCTGAGACTATCTTGAGTCAGTTCCCCTCCTCTCCAAACCCATCCCAGGAGAAGTTCTATATATATACCTCGCAGTATCAGTCACAACAATCAGTGCAACCCTCATCAGGCGAGAAAACAACGACGAGCTGCCGATATACTACACAGGCAAAAGCTTTAAAGACTCAGAATCCAGGTACTCCGATATCGAGAAATTTGTCCTCTCTCGTCACCACCGCCAGGCAATTAAGGCAATACTTCCAAGCACACACCATCCACGTAATCACCAACCAGCCTTTAAAACAAGTCCCCCAGAAATCGGAGTCCTCGGGTAGGTTGGTAAAGTGGTCTATCTATCTAGGCGAGTTCGACATCCAGTACGTCCCATGAAATGCCATCAAAGGGCAAGCTGCCGCAGATTTCATTGCGAAATTCATACCTTTGGAAACAAGCGAGCACCAAAGCGAGGCAAACACAAAAGCAAGTCTCACCCCGATATGGACGCTCCATGTTGATGGTTCCTCCAATAGCAAGCTCAGTGGGGCAGGCGTGGTTCTTACTGATCCAAAGGGGCACATACCAGTACGCCCTGCAATTCAACTTCAAGGCCTACAACAATGCAACAGAATACGAGGCGCTGATAGTTAGCATCCAGCTGGCAAAAGAACTCGGGGTTAGGAACTTGCAAATCTTCAGCGACTCACAACTTGTCGTCAACCAGGTCAGTGGCGACTTCCAGGGCAAAAAATCTCACCTGTCTCATTACCAATCTCTCACAACCACTCTACTTAAGCAATGTCTCGCCTCCCACACGATCGCTTTGATACCAAGAGCACAGAACGTCAAGGCAGATGCAATTGCAGGAATGGCAACCTCGCCACCATGCACAGACATTGGGAGCCTAATGATAGAGGTCTTGGACAAGTGAAGTATCGACAGGCCATTCTCAGAAATATTCACCACAGAGGACCAAAGGCCTCATGGATGGACCCGTTCATTGGCTATCTCTTGAAAGGTATCAAGCCAACGGACAAAACAATCGCTATCAAGCTTCGCAGGAGAGCGACACTATACACCATCCGAGAGATAAACTGTACAGGAAAGGTAGATCGTTCCCTCTCCTAAAATACATTTCCCTATCGGAAGGCCAGCGGGTATAGCTGTCGCTGCACAGTGGAATATGTGGCAACCATGCAGGAGCTAGGAACTTGGCTTTTAAAGCACTCCGTATAGGGTCTTACTAGCCCAGAATCGAACACGATGCAAAGGGAATCGCCAACGCCTGCCTAAAGTGCCATTAATTCACTAACTCTCCAATCGCACCATCACTATCGATCATCATTGCTCCCTGGGCCTACTGCCAGTGGGGATTGGACTCATCGATAAATTTCCCACAGCACCAGGACAACTGAAATTTGCCATCTTGGCAGTGGATTACAACACCAAATGGGTGGAAGCACAGGCTCTCTCTACCATCACAATCACCAAAGTCATCAATTTCCTCTAGAAGAATATCTTTTGCTTGTTCGGAATCCTGGAAACATCATCATCTATAACGGTGCGTAGTTCGATAATGATACACTCAGGGAGTTCGTGGCCGGTCTAGTACGGTAGCAAGATCTGATACGCTTCACCTGATCACCCTCAAACAAACAGCCAAGTGGAGGGAGTCAACAAAATAATTAAGCAAAACCTGAAGAAGCGGCTCAATGACGCCAAGGGTATCTGGGCAGAAAAACTACTTGAAGTCCTCTGGGCCATCAGGATAACACCAACTGTATGTAGAGTTGTAAATCAATTCTTATTCCTCTATTTTCTCTCATAAAATCTCAAGAAAATCCAAAATAATCCCATAATATGTCTTGCCGAAATCTTCTAATTCTTAATTGTATTTCTCACGGCAAAAAGCAAGTATAATGGGCCTATGACTCCTCAAAAACGTCAAGAATGATCTAGAGCATCATGTGCAAGTCACATGCTTCAAACTCCGGGCCAAACTTCCCCAAATGGGCCAATTCGAAATCCATTATCAACATTGCCAAAATGCCTTTAATATTTTAGAACAATCTTGAACTATCATGAGTCATCTTCAAGACACAGCATCTCTTAGCACCACCAAGACTCTTGGTGTCATCAGCTTTCCTAGTCCAACTAGGACTCTATCATATCTCATTTCCGAACATCATTTTTCCGAGCTCACTCCTAGTTGCACTAGGATTCCTGCTTCAACTGGGATTTCCTGTTTAGCTTAGGAAAGTTTCCATTTCTCCATTTCTTTCCCATTTATGTTCTTCATTTCCTCCTTGCCTTCATTTCCATCATTTCTAGCTCTTCTTAGCTCATTTCTTGCGTTTGAAGCTCAAATGTACCTATAAACACAAAACTAAGTTAGAAATGATATTGTTAAGAGAATAACTGAGCAAAATGTAGAGGAAATGATACTAAAAACATAGAAAATATTAGCTCGATCAATGTTCTTGGAGGAGTTGCTATATGCATAGTGGTAACCTGGAATAGAGTTGCTGATCGAGGTTTTCTTTCCCTCTGCCCAACTTTGACGTGAACAAAGAAAGAGGAAAAGCTGGGCTTGCTTGTGAGAAGATGACTCAGCTTGGGGAAAGTGAAAGAATGAAATCAGATAAATTTGGGGTAAAAATAAGAGGTTGTAAAAACCAAAATGATGGGGAAAAATAAAAGTAAAATAAGTAAATACAAGAAAACTCAAATTAAAGTGTTGGCAAGACCAGATAAGGATTTGGCCTCACCAAACTTGTATTTAGATAGAAAAGTGGCAAAGTAGATTTTGTCGGGATTTTGCTCGAGTTTGAAAAATATAAGGAGTAAATAAATTGTGCTTTTGAAAGTCAGTGAGATGGTTGATGAGTAAGCTTCGGGTAAGGCGAGCAGAAATTTTGCCAATTGTTCAGAAATAAGGTAAAATAAAGAAATCGTAAACGCACGCATAAGTAGCTTTCAAAATTATGCAAGGATGCTATTATGAGCTACAAGAACCTTATTGGATCAAGGGAAATGCTCGGATCAAAAGTCAACTAACTTATTGGGCTAGGTTCAGTAGCATACCCATCTATTGTGTGTCCAAAGTAAATTATAGACCCTAACCTGAAGCTATTTTTGGGCCTAAGGCCCAAGCCCAAATTAATTCCAAAAGTCTTTAGCCGAACAAAGGTCGCGAAAAATTTTTCAGTCCAAAAGTGATGATCGGAATTTCACGGGGTCTACACTGCTGACATAGCCAATGCTATTCCTTGCAAACCCTTGCGTTGCCTATCCCGATAAACTAATAAATCTCAAAGGCATATCACCAATGCTGCACTGAATCAGCAAACAATCGACAATTAATGTAATCATGTTATCGCCAACTCACAGTCGCCAAACTCGAATAACGTTATCACCAATGTCATTCATCACCCATGCTCGTCAAAGGTGCGATATCGATATTACAAAAGCCACTTATCGCCAATGCTAGTATCCCAAATAGCATCGACAACGTTATATCGCTAAGGTTGAGAGTTTCTAATACTTTATCACCAAGTCAGTAATCACAAATGTTATAAATATGCTATTGCCAAGACAGTAATCGCAAATGTTATAAATACACTATCACCAAGTCAGTCATCACAAATGCAATTACGTTATAATTTAGCTATCACCGAATCAGTAATAAATGTTACAAGTACGTTATCGCCAAGACAATAATCGCCAACGCCTAATAAACATACATCATCGCTAGTAACCCACGATAATCGCCAAACGTGACAACGATTAAACAAACAAAAAAGCAACGAAGTTCATTCGCTACAAAGGCTTTGCGGCCCATAGCAACACATCAAAATCCACTCAGCATAAGTAATACGACAAAAAAGATAAGGCGAAACCATCCGTCCGATAAGCCTAATCCTTTGGAATTTGAGGAGCCCTGGAAGAAGATCACGAAACTAGCACTGAAGGTGCTAGCTTGACGGGCAGGTCCAATTATGGTGGGAAAGACTGGGGGACAGACTCACTCTCTGCCCCATCGCCGCCAAATCTCCATCATTGTAGCCGCGCTGCACCATCATCAATCGGTGCCCTTGGGTTTCTCACTTGGATGGAGATTTGGTTTCCCAGGAGCATCGATTGCTCAACCCCTCAAGTGATGAAGGGGCTGAGCCTACCTAAGATTAGGCAATAAAGCCTATAACCCAGGCCTGAGATGAAGCTATATATAAAGCCTAGAAATTTGAATAAGGCAAGTAAGCACTGGAAAGAAGGATTTCATAAGAAGAAGCAAAATCAAGAACAAAGAAGGCGACATGTTTCTCATTGCTTCAGCCTAAACTCACCTCACCTATTTATAGGGGAAGAACGGTCACCAAACCGCCTCAGGATGCCCAAAGGTAGCGTCGCTTTAATGACCTGAATAATGACGACATCGAAAGCACAAAACAGTTAATACATCCAATGCATGGGGGACTATCGGCCATCGAGGCAAGCATTCCTAACAAAAGACTTTCCATATATTTCCAAAAAGAAAATAAAAATCCAAACATCAGGTCAAAATGACCAATATCCCAACAAAATCCAAATATGTACACATCAGCAAGCCAATCGCAGACCAAAACCAAAACTAGTTACAATAAAGAGAAGTTAAGTCTCAACCTCGGCACTGCGCTCTTGCTCATCTTCGGCACCAAACCCTACCGCATTATCACCCTTGCCACTACGTGACTGCCCAACAGCAATGTCATCACCTGGCGTCGCCTCCATATTCCGAGCCTCGCCAACCTTACCAACGCAAGCCTCTGCATCACCAACCTCCCGAGTTTTGCTGCGACCCACGCTTTGCTCTCAAGCCCTTGATGGTTCTCGGATCACTATACCTCCACCACAACCACCACCACCAACAGTACCTTGCGCCCCAGCCGCTTTCTCCACCTGCATATTGTGAACCATTTTGTCATGGTCAAGCAATCCCCTAGGAAGACCCTCACGGATCCAGTGACGGGCTCCCTCCGAGAACTCCTCATCGATCTTTACCTAGAAGTTAGGTGACAACAGATAATCATCCATAGAGCGAAATGCACCATCCCTCTTGGCTTTCTTAAGCTTATCCAAATGGGTCTTCGCTTGCGCTTGTAGACGAATGCAGTCGTCAGCAAAAGAGCTAGCCCGAGACAGCTCTTTGGCCACCTCTTTCCTCAATCGCTCCAGCTCCGCATCCTTCTCGCCAGCCTGATTCTCAACAACCTTCAAGTGATCAACTTCCCCTTCCAACCTCCCGAGCTACCCCTCCAATTCGACCACACGATCTGGGTAAGGGGCCAAGCTCTGCAGCGTCGCATCACAAAGCTCTAACTCGGCATCCCTCTCTAGGACTTGCCTCTCCAATTCTTGCAAAAGCCCTTCAGTAAAGCAGAGTTGTTTCCTAACTTCTTCCATGGTCCTAACTCAGCCTACTGCAGCTGCTTGATAAGGTCCAAATTAGCATCTCTTAAGGGGCCCAAAGCATCCTCGACCTCTCGTCGCTGAGTCTCTTCTATCGTGAGGGACTGCTCTAGCTCTATCCTCCTCACAATACCTTCATTGATCGCCCACCTCATTTCTTCATGATCGACCTTACCACGATCTAACAAATCTTAGAGCTCTTGGGCTCTCCGCCTCTCACCTCTAACTCGCCCCCCCAGTCGGGCAATCTCTACTTGAAAATGCTCCAACAGCTCGGCGGACGCCTAATAATTCATATTCATAACCTGCATGCAAGAAAGAACACTTACCCTCATCAACCTCTCATGGGCATCCCGATACCTGGCCAGAGGATCATAGGTATTAACTCGACCCTGGACACGATGACAATTGTGCAGATCTACCACCATGTGTAACCATCAGTAATCCCAATCTCACCGAGCAAAATGTCAAGACCCCTCACTCGTGGACCTAGACTGTGCTATCTCTCCTACTCGATATCTTTTTCCCCCATAAGGATCCAGATTCACCCCCACTGGAGGACTCCCGAGACGAAGCTGAGAAGCAGACTTCTTCCTCTGGCTACTCGCACCATTTATACGAGCACAAGTACTAGCTTCTTGAGAACCACCCCCCCTCGCCTGGTTTCACGTCAACCGTAACCTTAGAAATAACAACACCCTCACCTTCGCCACACTTGTCGGCACCTCGCTGCAGCTCGTCAATTCCAACAACCACAACGTCATCTCCAACGGCTTGGCTAGTTGCCTCAGCCTCGCCGCTATTGACAATAATCATCCCTAGTGACGTAGGATCCACATTATCAACACCCAAAACTCCCTTCAGTTGTTCCAAGACAACATCTTCCATCAAGCGAGCCCTGGCACTAGCATCGCTAGCTTCCTCAAATGTCCCGAGAGCCTTGCTTGATATCGCGAGCCCCTTCCTCCACTTGAATACTAGGGGACTGCCTCTCCCCAATTCGAACCTGAGCAGACACCCCTCCCTCACCACATGAACCCGGGGGGACTACCTCGTCTCCCTCTGAACTTGGGGGGATTGACCCATTTGCTCCACTTAGGCCTGGGGAAGCTGTCTCGCCTCACCTACCTGATCTCGGGAATGCAATTTCGCCTCACTTGCTTATTCTTTATAACCCTGTATCGCATCCTCCTTGGTACCCACATGTACCTCAGCATCAGCAGCTCGACTATTGAGGAACGCCAACACCCTATCGGGAAACCTCTCATACACGTCATCAGGTAGCTGCAAATTCACCCGATGACCAGTATTGTAAACCTTCTTGGTCTGTAAGTTAACGTTGCACCGCCTAACAACCTCCGCGTCGAGAACTAGCTCCTCAATGATAGCATCAGTATTTACCTCAGCGTAGGGGGCATCACTTTTGCTCATAGTCTTGCTAGGCAGGTTGGCTAAAAAAAAAAAAAAAACAACAACAACAACAACAAAAAAGAAGGGAAAGTCAATGTAATGTCCATAACAAGAAGCAAAAGCAACCCCTCACTAGGGCGTCTCCCTAGTTCTTATCTCTCGTATACCGCCAGCCTACATAGGTGATAGAAGTCCATTTTTTCCCAAAGGGAATTTGCCAAGAACCCTCATGATGCGCTTCCGCTCTAGCGAAGTAAGGTTAGTATCCTTCCTCACTACGATACAAAGAAGCGCTGTTAGCACACTGTTAATGTTAGAAACTGAAGGCTCTAATTAACGTTAAAGAGAAAAGAGAGAGAGAGAGAGAAAAAAATATGCAATGTATAGTGGTTAGTCTTCCGCCTTAGCGGGAGACTACATCCACTTGAATTATATGACTATATGTGTCGGGCCTTGAGGCCCAAGTTGATTACAAAAGTAAGTTGTAATAGAGTGGAGTTTACGTGGGAGGAGTGGTCCCTTTTATAAGGAAGGGAGCCACTCTCCTTTACATTTTCTTCAATGTGGGACAAAGAGTCCCACTTCTAGTCTTCAAAGCAAGTTGTGCATGCAAGTTGTCATGGTTGGGAAGTTGGCTTCCCAGCAAGCTCTTGGGCACTTCTGACTACCACGGCGTTGCTTGGACATCGGGCTACGGGATGGATATCGTCATTGGGTCCCACCATGGCTTGTGGGCCCCCCCACGAGGGTGTTATTTATGCTTGGTGACATAGATACTAGCCTTGCTAGTAGAGGTATCTACAAGTTCCCGAAGTCCCCAAGTGAGAGGAGTTTCTTGGTTGGGGAGTTATTAACACGATGTTATCAAGCATAAACAATGTCGGAGAGGCGCCTAGCCCCTACAAGTCCCCAAACTCCGTAAGCAAGAAGGGACTCGTTAACCTGCACAACAAAGACTAGAAAAATGAGCATATGTATTGGGCAACGTACGTGAGTTGCATTGATATGCATTGGCATATCCGAATGTACTAGGTGCACGATACATGTTGATGTATATATGTAAATGGCGCCGAGTATGATCGATTTATGACATATGAGCTCGATAATGCACATGATTGTGTAAGCATAGTAAGAATGAGCATATATATGAAGTGAATATGATGCATAAAATGCGTGGTGTGCGTAAGAAAATGAACGACGTTGAGTTGATGAGGTTACACTGGTGAGGCGTAAGTTGCACAAATGCCTTGAATGGGAGAGTTTGTAACTCAAATGTGAACGTTTATGTTAGTTTGGTTTCCGCTCGTATTAATGGAACGCGAAACGAATTCGATTTGTGGCAAATGACAAATGGTAGAAGAATTCAATGTTCCATTAATGTGTATTATGTCGAGGAGAAGCGAATGTAAAGCTCGGGAATGCAGGGAAGGCAAGCGCATGGAAACTCGGGGATGCCGAGAAGGCAAGTGCGTTAGAGCTCGGGGATGCCGTGAGGGATTAACGGGTAACTCAAAGGTGATGCCTTGAGGCATGAGCGTAACCGTTGCTAATTATGCTGGGCCGTATGTACAAGTCCCCGAAGTCCCCAGTCAAGGAGGGTTTATTTGCAAGGTTGATACGAAAGCGTAGCTTTGTGTTGTATATCGAGCATAATGAGTGCGAGTGTGTCGTCCATCTAGAATTTTGTTGAAGCGAACGCTTTTGTCCTTTCGGGTGGGCCCCTGCTAGGCCCTCCGAGGAGTCCCCAACTCCTAGTTATAAAACTCCGTATGGTCGGAAAATTGTTTGATGAGGGGAGCTGCGTTTGAGCAGTGGGCGTTAGGTGACGAACCTAATCTTTCATACCCAAGCGTCGGGGGTTAACTACCGGATCACTGGCTACCATGGGCTGTGTTAACCGGTCCCTTTACTCTTTCCCGGAGGAGAAAATCCTGACTGCAATGTAGCGTAGCGGTCATTGTCACTGTGAGGTGTTGCCTTACCGCTTGGCGGTTGGTCGTAGACCACAGACTCATGGAGTTTAAACCCGTTTTAGGTATTTTCCCCGTAGGGAGATTTCGACAAAGTATGGTGCCTGGAGGCTAGATAATATGTTTACGTATAATGTACATGTAAATCTTGCTAATTGTATGAAGGACAGTAAATGAGCATAGCAAGTAATATATGTGGATCTTATGACCATGTAACATACATATTAGATAGTTGCAAGTGTATTGAGTAGCTCCCAGTGAATAGTATGAAGCATTGTGAACTTGGGGCTTAACTAAAGCATGTTAGATATGTTTGAGCGAGTTGGGTTGTGTTCGAGCGGGTAGGCGCTATGCGATCTTGCGGGGCTTGGCTCAAGCAAGTCGTGGCCATGCTCGATACCCAAGCTAGTCGTAATCCGAACAAATTTAACTAAGTCACAAGTGTGACAACGTTTCAAGCATGGCATAATTTTTTTAAGTGAGTGTCACATTAAATTGATTTAAGCATGGCATGTGTATAGCATGTACTAGTAGTAAAGTTGCAAATAACATTTTTGCATTGTTGTAAACATGCTTAGAGATCGTTTGAGATCGGTATATGAAGCATGGCATATCTAGCATGTGAGGCCTAGAAGGTGTTGCCAAATCTACGAAATGTTGTAGGCATGCTTAAGAGTTATACAAGCATGGCATTGGCATGGCACTAGCTCAAATTGAAAGTGCGTAAAGAATGAGATATAGTTGCTTATCTTATGCCAATTTGGAGGCTAGCGGAGTTGGCCGAGCATGACGGTCCACTGCTTGTGGCGGATAAAGTACTCCGATAATGTCCATCAACTCGTAGTTGCGGTTGAATGCTCAATAGAAATAGTTGAATTTCCTTGAAACAAAATAGATGATTAATATGTGGATTTGTAAAATCAACATCAATAATTGGCATATGTACTTTGATAAAATTGTAAGCAAAGTGTATAAGCAAATGTAGTGTTTGATGACAAATAACATGCATATATATCTATTTTGAATGTCCAATTTCTGGGGAACATACAAACTCTCATTATGTGTGATGTCAATTGAAACATGGTAGTGACGGTACAAATGCATCATTTATATGTGAGTGTACTAATCACATGGCATAAGTGAGATAACCATTTTCTATACATAGCGGCAATGTGTATGCTTGCTTTGATATATAATTTAAGTAGTTGAATATGCTCATGACTACGATATGAACAAAGAGCCAGGTTGCTTGTGCAGCAGACTAATTGAGGCATGCATGCTAGTAAATGCCCACTTTGATAATGCTCGAGGTAAATCAGCTAAGCACCATTTTCATGTGTACATGAAGTTTTGCAGGGCGCGAGCAATATATAAGTAAGTAGCTAGATTGTCGGTGCCCATGGTATAGCCTAGATTGTTTTGGCAAATGTTAATGTATATTTGTAACATAAGTGCTAATGTCCGTGCTGCTGCATATATATGATGAAGTTTGTGTATGCTTTTGAGAAAAAGAATGAAGGCATATATCCTTCTCAAAAACCAAGATGCTAGGCATATATATCATATATGTGGCACTACATTAGAGTATAATAGACCATGTGTGTGTTTAGACATGACAAGTGCGTCTGCACAAAAGTATAGAATAGCTATATCATTTTGCAAGTTTGAATAACTAGTGAGCAATATGGGGAAAGAGTGAAGATAGGACGTGGCATCCATGTGAAAATTGTATTTAGGCTAGCGGTAATTTAGTTTAAAAAATGTGTGAGGTGTGGGAAGTCTCAAATGACAAATCTCAGCATATGAAGAAGACACATGTATACAGCAGCTTATACTGGAAAGGGTATGCGTGGTGAGCAATACAGCTCGCATATGTAACATGCACACATCAAAATACTTTTTAGCTAATCAAGAAAGCAATAACCATGTGCCTAATTTTGGAAGAGAAACAGAGATGTTTATGCAAGTATATCTCAATGGAAAAAATTTGAATCTGTATGAGCCCTTGACAACAGACAGGTGCATATAGTCTTAGCTTACTGGCAGTAATTGCACAAGGGGCAGCAAACATATATAGGCACATGATTAGTTTATTACTGATGACTTTGCAAAGTAATTAACAAGAGTACAAGAACTTAGCTCATGCTTGCTCGTTAGAGATTGCTGTTAGGAGCAATGCATCGTGGATTTGGGAGCTTCCTGAGAACTCATTTTGTGCTCGGTACAAAGAGATAGTAACGAGTGGGTGTCCAAAGAGGATGCCTCGGTGTGAAGATAAGATAGAAACTCTGCCCAGAAAATTGAACCTCCACCAGGGAGTGAAGCTCTGCTGGGACTGAAGGTCCACTGGGGTTGCAGCTCTGCTGGGATTGAAGGTCCACCGCGTGCTGTGTCGCTAATAGCTGGGCCTTGTCGGAGGAAGTTGCTGGGTTACCGTTGGGCGGCCGCTGCACATTCTAGAAGGGGATTAGCGGAGGAAAGTACCGCTGATGGTGCTTATCGGGGTCGTTGAGATTAGCTGGGCTAGCTACCTCTGTTGGTTCCGGCGACTGCTGTCGCTGATGGAGCTTAGCGGAAGAGAGCTACCGGTTGCACTGATGGAGTGTAGCGGAAGAAGTTTGTGGTTGCCGCTAATTGAAGAAGAATGAGAGTTTCTATGGTGTTAGTGGGTTGATGGTGCCTTGTTAGGCAGAGGCTCCTAGTGGAGTTTGTGATGTCGACACGCTGCATGTTAGCGGTGGCTTTTGGTTGGGCAGCCGGAGATTTGGAGTTCGGCGGAGCCTGGTTTGTTAGCGGTTTGCAGTAGCGGGGCCTCTAGCCTAAGGCTGTGATCGGCGGAGCAGCTGAGCTTGGTGCTCACTTGGAGCTCGGCGGAGACAACGAAGACTGACTTGAGCTCAGCAGAGGATCGAAGTTCGGTGGAACTCAAACTTAGAGCTCGATGGAGTTGGCTAGCAGGTTTAGACAATTGTTGGCATGCCGGCATGTTGCCGCTGGTTGGTGTTTGCCGCCGGCGGTGGTGCCCAGAATAGATGGTGAGTGAAAACAACCATGGCGGTTGGTGGTTGGCAGGACTTTTAACGCCTAATGCTCAATGATGATCGAAGAACATGAGTTCATGGCGGTTCTGTACTTGGCGGAGTGACGTGCCAAGGAGAAAACTGGGTGTCTAGAGAGGTTTTGCGGAAGAAGCAATTGGCGGAGAAGATGGATCGAACAGAGAGGCTTGACGCTGAACAAACCAAGCTGGGTGTTGGACCTTGGTGGCCGTCAACTTGTATTTGACGAAGGAAATGAAGCTTGTAGTTTTGATGAGACTTGGCGCAACCTGAAGAGAAGGACTCGGCGGCCGTCAACTGTACTTGACGGAGGAGGTGCTTCCGACATGTTGAATTGCAGAGAAAAACCTTGAAGAGAAGCATGGTGGTCGTCAACTATATTGGACGGAGGAGGTGCTTCTGACATGTTGAATTGCACAGAAAAACCTTGAAGAGAAGCATGGCGGTTGACGGAGCTGCTGCATGGAAGTTGATGGAGCTTTTGGCCAAAGGTTGGCGGAGACTGAGCCAGCGGATTGTTGACAAGAGAGAGCAAGCTTGTTTGGCGGTGTAAAGCTTGTTTGCTGCTGATCCATTGGCGGGAACCCGTTCTTGTGACGGATCAAAGTTGTGGCGGGAATCCATTCTTGTAGGGGTCCAGTTTGCAACTTCAGCGTTGACGGGCCTGTGCCTGGCGCTGGCCATTTTTTTTTTTTTTTTTTGTGACTACCGCCAAGGATGGGATAATGTTGATCATGGTTGGGCAAATTGCCGCCAAATGTGTTACCGCCAAGGATGGGACTTAATTTTGGATTCTTTTGTGTGTAACCGCGAAGGATGGTTAACGATAATGAAGGAAGCCACTGGGAGCTGATGATAATCTAAGAAGATAAAGAGGATTGTTGATCAAAGATGATTGATAATTCAAAGAGGAAACGAAAATAAGTTTTCTTAAGCTCCGTTAAAATGACTTTAACGAATGGTAAGTGATGAAGCCTTTTGTATTGGCTTCCCACAGACGGCGCCAATGTTAATGTTAGAAATCGAAGGCTCTAATTAACGTTAAAGAGAAAAGAGAGAGAGAGAGAGAGACACGCAATGTATAGTAGTACGTCCACTTGAATTATATGACTATATGTGTCGGGCCTTTAGGCCCAAGTTGATTACAAAAGTAAGTTGTAATAGGGTGGAGTTTACGTGGGAGGAGTGGTTCCTTTTATAAGGAAGGGAGCCACTCTCCTTTACATTTTCTTCAATGTGGGACAAAGAGTCTCACTTCTAATCTTCAAAGCATGTTGTGCATGCAAGTTGTCATGGTTGGGAAGTTGGCTTCCCGGCAAGCTTTTGGGCACTTCCGACTACCACGGCGTAGCTTGGACGTCGGGCTACGGGATGCATATCGTCGTTGGGTCCCACCATGGCTTATGGGCCCCCCACAAGGGTGTTGTTTATGCTTGGTGACATAGATACTAGCCTTGCTAGTAGAGGTATCTACACACACCTATAACACAAGTATACCAAGGACATAATCACGATACTCACCAATGGGCTCGAACCGGGTAGGGACCTAATGTGCCATCTCGGGTTCTGCCAAAGCCCACCAATGAGACAAGGTTTGCCCTCCATCAAGTGTCCACGTGCCCTAAAGTTCACACATCCACTATCGCCAGTCTTGGTCGAGTTTTACATTTTAAGCATAGAACTGAACTCATTGATGTTGGGACACTGCTGCTTGCTAACCTTCCATAGCAAAAAAATTGCCATCAACTGCCTTAGCGCATTAGGCGACAATTGACCCAAAGAAATATTCAGGCAAGACAGCAAATACTACATCTCCTCCGGTATCAGAAACTACAATCCACACTTCAACTGATACTCATAGAAGCACACCCATCCTAACTTGGGATGGCTAAAGAACTCCCCACCTCTCAACAATCTGCTCCTCGGTCATACTCGACCCCGATTGGTCAATAGGCATATCGTCGGGCGCCACTAGCAATCGCCCATGCTGTGATTGGGGAATCTCTAGTAACTCGTATTCTTCAGCACCAAAATCCTTGTGACCCACATTTTCTCCGGGAGGCCCAGCACCACTTGGACCACAGCAAGAAGAACCCTCATCACCTACACCGCGAGAAGAACCTTCATTGTCCTCCCCGCCTGGGCCATGTTGCTTGCGTGCCTTACTGTGAACGACAGCCCAACGGTTAGTCAAAGTTAGTCAACCCTACCTATTGCCTTCCCCAACCCGCCCCACGATAAAATTTCAAAATTCGCAGACACCACCCTAGAGCCACAGTGCACAGATACTAACTAAACCCAAAACCCAAAAACCTAAGTCGTCGTCGCAACTCCAAAACCAAAACTTTTCTGGTCAAACTCAACCTAAAACAACAAATACCCAATCAAACCTTCACTCCATCAAGAGCAGACAACAAAAATGAAACCTAGGAAATAGAGAGAAACCATACAGGTTCATGCCGATCAACTAAATTCACTGGAATAAACAAGCAACCGTAAGCGTCAAAACACCCCCTTCAAACCTCAAAAACCCCAACAATGTGTAAAGATTCTACCTTTATGGATATCAAAGGCCCCAAATTTATCCAGTCTCTTCTCCCAAAAATTTGATCAGAACACGGGGAACAGTAGCTGTCCGTCTCTCTCCTCTACCTATATATAGGGTATGCGAGAGTACAGGGACCGTTGGACGTGCAAGGACTACAGCACTAGATCTTGCCACATGTCAGACATGTCTAATCACGAGAGTGGTCATGCGTCGTCGCTCCAGCTTCTTCCCTACTACTCCATTATTACCTGTTATGGAATCCAGAACGCCAGACTTCCTGCACACGAAACACGAATGACAGCAACACACGAGTCACCAGGGCATAGCACATACACCAAATGACGCATGAAACCCTACTCCAAGTATCCAATAACTATACACAAAATCCAAACCAATAACAGAAGGCATGAATGAACGAATGACAGTGAGAAAACATACAAGGTTTCTTTACCGCAGTCAAAACTCCTCTTAGTTGGGGACGTGGGGGAATAGGGGTAATGGTCATACGGAAGCCACGTGGCAAGAAGACTCGCCTTGCACTTCCGATATTTCTACCAGAACAAACTCCCCACCCAAGAGAACTCTTGACCAGGACTTGGGGGGCTTGTTGGTATGTATACCTCCCAAGCACAAATATCAGAAACACAAGGTTCTTCTAACCACCAAAGAATAGCAAACTCCACAAAGCAGGGATCCCAATACCCACCTTGGGCGATATTGGGAGCTCAAATGTCCCACATTGGAAACAGGAAAACTATTCTCACCCAAATCCATTACAAATAAGTAGCCTACAACATTCAAGAGAGGTAACTATTTACTATCGCTCTCCATTATCCTTATCTCATAACGATGCTAACTTAGGCATCAGAGTGTCGAAGGCCAGCACACCTGGTCTTCCCCTCCGACCTTTGTTCGTCTTGCAGATAAATGAGACCGAAAATGATAGTAACAAGGCATATCTCGTGATTCAACTGGATCAGACCACCCGTATACATAGCTAAAACATCCCATCTAGGTACCGCTACAAATTAAAATCTAATACACTTAGCTTTAGGTGCCTAAATTATAAGTTGCGATGTTAGGCACACAAAAACTACTCCCACATTATAGCATTATATTAAGTAGCAAACAAAAGGTTATTTCTATTTTTCTGATAAAAAATGAAAAATTACAAGAAACTATCCTTAATACAATCTATTCCCAAATTGTCAAATAAAAGAGCATTACAAGCAGATAAAGGTAAAGAATTTCCCCAAACTCTAGCAGTAGGATTATGTCCTGTGGTTTAAAGGTTATTTATATTTGATGTCTACAACATACAGAACACAATTAGAATATTATTACAACTAAGAAACATATTTTCTTGTTTTGGCAAAAACTAAGAAAAATTTTGCTCACCTTGACTTGAAAGATAATAGGGGGATTTCATGGAATGATGAAACCCGACCAACATCCAAAGCTGATCCTGTTCCCATTGAACTTGAACTTGAAGCAATATCCAATGGCTCGACTAATTCAGTTCTGACAAATTCAACCTCTTCATAGTTTTGTTCACCATTTGAAGTCTTTTCTGTCATTTGAATCACTTCTAGCTCAGCTGTGATCTCTCTCATTGTAGGGCGCTTCCTTCCGTTCAAATTCAGACATCTTCTTGCAAGGTTTGCCACTATTATGATATCTGCTCTCGATCCTTCCTTCAAAACTTGAGCAGAAATAATTTCAAATAGACGATCTTTGTACATGGAATTAATGAAATATGTGGCAAGACTTCTGCCTTCATCCTCCGACCTTAGAAAAGAAATTGGTTTTTGTCCTGTTAAGAGCTCAACAAGAACAACCCCAAAGCTATACACATCACTTTTCTCTGTAAATTGACTTGACTGAAAGTATTCAGGGTCCAAGTAACCGAATGTGCCATGTACAAGTGATGTGGTTAGGTGAGTTTGGTCAATAGCAATTGACCTTGAAGTTCCAAAGTCAGCAACTTTTGCTCTGTATTTATCATCTAAGAGTATGTTTGTAGACTTGATATCTCTATGATAAATTGGAAAGGAAGCTGTACAATGTAAGTACGAGAGAGCTCCTGCAATTTCTGTGGCAATTCGTAAGCGCATTTTCCATGTGAGTGGAAAGTCTTCAACCTGGTCTGTGATATACTTGGAAAGAGTTCCATTTGGTATAAATTCATAAACCAAAAGAGGAACTTCTGTCTCTAAACAACAACCCAATAGTTGAACCACATTTCTATGGTTAATTTGGGAAAGAATGACAACCTCATTGATGAATTCTGAAAGTTGGCTTTCATCAACTATTTTAGACTTCTTCACAGCAACAATTCTCCCGTCCTCCAACATGCCTTTGTATACAGTACCTTGACCTCCTTGGCCAAGAATTCTATCCACATTAAAATTATCAGTAGACTTCTCTAACTCTTGTGATTTGAACAATTTAATTTTCTCAACATTAACTTCACCTGACGATAATTGTTGTTCTAATAATAAACCACCATTTCGCTTGAAGAACATCTTTTTTCGTTTTATCTCATTCTTTTTCTTTAGGAGTTTGTATCCAAACCATACACCAACAAGCAACAATAAGAGTCCAAGGCTCAAGCTCAAACCTGCATAACTCGGCCACCAAAACGTGCAAAGTTAGATTCAAAGACATATTTTTGGATTGAAACTCCAAAAATATATTATCTTGACAAGACACTCGAGTGTTTGGCACCCAAAAAAATTTTAAAAGGACCTTTCAAAGAGAAAAAAAAAAAAGAATTCTTCTCTGGTACCTGACATATTGCTACTTAAACAATTTGGTACATAGTCAATGAAAGCTGATCATTTGGTACTTGGATATATTCTTCGTTAGACAATTTGGTAATTCACATCCAGTTTTTTCTTTACAAGTAAGGGCATGATTGTCATTTCAACCTTATTTTAAGAAGAAGAAGAAAAACAAAATTTTAAAAAAATTTCAGGCAATCGACTAGCTATTAAGTAGATTACTTTTGAGTTACAATTTTTTAGACATTTATGTTCATCAATTTATAAAACAAATATGCAAACAAAGATATAAGGTCAGCCTTTTATAATAATTGTGAAATGACGTACTGAAACGGGATGAAGCAGATAACTTCAATCCATTCATTTTAATTCTTTAATTCAAGAAATTGATTGAAGTAATCAAATAAAATTGAGTGCATAACTGTTCCAAAATAAAACTTTGAACTGCAGAGTTTTTAGATCATATATGGTTAGCTGCCTAGCGTAAGTAGATAAGTAATTAGGTAGCTTATACATACCCAACGAAATTTTCAAGGGCTTGTTCTTTGACACGGGAGTGTTTTTTATGCAACTCTTTGGGTCCTGGTTTTTGAAACCTTTGTTACATAAACAGCTGTAACCTCCAGGTGAATTTTGGCATATTCCATTGTTGCAGGGACTTGATGGAGCCATGCACTCGTCAATATCTGATCACAGTTAAAGCAGGTTATCCCAAATTTTGAACTTTGATTTCCAACTATAACGATAATTGACATGCATACATATAAAGAGAAACAGAAAGATCACGCACCTTGGCAACCATCTGGGAGATATGGGTTCCCTTCGAAGCCTGGCAAGCACTGGCAATAATAACCAATTGGTTCAGTCTGGTTATCGATGGTCCGATTGACACAGCTGCTTTTTGCTTTGCAAGCATAACCAGGGCTGTTTTGAGCTAGAGCACATGACCCTTCATTAATATTCCAGTTAATAATCATGGGAAGTTTTTCAGTGTCGTTGAGTTCTTCAAAACTTGTTTTAGGGTTGAATGTGAACTTTTCTTCTTCCACAATGAAGGCGTAGCTGCATGGGTTGAATTTCCATACGTCCTTATGGTCAAAGTAGCTATCCAATCTCACTGTGAGATTTTCGAATCCACTAGGGATGGAAATTTGGCAACACCCAATGCCGGAGCACGAATCGTTAACTGCACTGTCAAGACTGTCACATACAGACATGCATCCTGTGATGTACCTTTCTTCGTCATGGGGGTAAGGGCGGTACCCTTCGAAAATTGCCCAAGTGTCGCAGCCAACAGCAATAAGCTTGTTTCTGGTCCAGGAGATGGTGAAAGGAGGTACCAACTGGACAGAAGGGATATTGTACATGCCTTCTGTTTGATTACCCTGCCGATCATAACAATCATAGGCTCTATGATTCATAACCTGCAACTCACCTTCAGCGAGCGATATGTTAGTAACCGTGAAACTACCATCGCCCCAGTGTGTTGTTGGGGGTTCGGTGGATTCGTTACAAGTGAGGTTGAACCATCCTCGCTGGGAACAACCCTGCCCGATGCCGAAAGGATATGGGATTGTGAGATTACCACAGTGGTCGGGGCAGTTAGGTTGCGCTTGAGGAGGTGGGGTTCGATCAGCTGCTGCTGCTGCTATGGCCACCGCTATGATCAGTTGCATAACTAGCATCCTCCCGTGCACAGCCATGAGACCGTTTATAGTAACAGGAATCAATAGTAGTACAACAATGTATTCTTGTAATGAGTTAATCAAGTGTGATTAAGTGCTAGAAATCCCACTCCTTTTAAGGGGATTTGGATTTTGGAAGGAAGTCCCAGTCTTCCAATCCGCGTGGCGGCTCATAAGCTTTGACTGGTCAGACATGAGGATGCTTCAAATTACGCGGTATTATTTATCAATCAATCAAGTAAGTTGTTATCATAAAATAATAATAATAATAATAATAATAATAATAATCAAAAATAAAAAATAAAGATCACCCCAATCATAGTATTGTTTAACTCCAAATTTTTTTTTTTTAAAGTTAAAAAGTTCATCAATTTGCAATTTAACAAACATTATAATAAATAACAAACCCATAGGAGTCTGTTTGAATCTCAACTAACAAAGTTGTTTTATATTGGAGTTCTCTCTCCACAAAAAACCCAAAAGACCGACCGCCGCTCTACAAAATCTTCCTCGTCCGGCGGCGCTCGGACGGGCGGGCGAGCCTCTGGGCCTCGTCGTCGTCGTCGTGAGGTTGGTTGCCGGACGGGTGTTGGATTGCTATTGCTCGTGGGGGGCCATCGAATAGGTTGTTGCTTGGGCTTGTCGGATTGTTTTGGCTGGGAGGATGGACGGTGGTGGTCATGCTAATTGCTTCGGCATCGAATCCGGATGGCAGTGCCACGAGGCTAGCTCGAAGTAGGTGGCGCGTGGTCCTGGATTAGGGTTGGTTTTTTTCTTCATCTTGGCACGGTTTGCAGCGGCTTGGCCCGTGGAGTTTGGGTTGCAGTGGTCTGATCGCGGCGGAGCGGATCGAGGCCGTGTGGGTAGCAGCGGTGATTGTGGTGGCATGGCCCGTGCGGTGCGGTTTGAGTCGCTGATGGTGCGATCGTGGGGCGCGGATCAAGGGGGGCGGGTTGCGGTGGCGTGCGGCGGAAGGAGAGAGGCCTGCCGTGGATGGTTCGTACGACAAGGAGGCTGGCAGGTGGACTTGGACCGAAACGGTCTGATGGGCCTTGGTGGACCTTCTTTTGGTGGCTGTCCTCTATTTGGGCTTTGAGTTTCTAGCTAGGGTCTTACCCTAGTCCAGTAGAGTTCAATTTGGGCTAGGGTTTTAGGCTCTTAGACCAACTCTATGTTTTTAGTTTTATCTAAATTCAATAATTTCCTTGTATTAAGAATCTCGATCTCTAGCGCATCCGGCATAGTACCAATGGAGAATCTCCGCTATCTCTACGATCTGAAATGTATAATGAGTAGGTCTATTTCTATGTACCACTTTGGGTACTACCACTACCTTCTTGTCTGTCTATGTCCTTAAATGACAGCGGAAGGGTATGTAACGGCCTATTCTGGCTTGTGATGAATATACTATTTCGCCCTGTGGGCTTGATTAAAAAAAAAAAAAAAACAAACCCATAGGAGTTGTCAGAAAGAACTGTTATACAGAGTACACTACACAGCACACTTAATTATATGCATTTCTATGCGCGTAATTGCATCTTAAACACTAGAAATATGTTAATCTTCAAACCAATTATTATAGAATTAACTCATTTTTATTTAATTGTAGGAAATAAGCGGAGTTGCAGAAATCAAGATCAAATGATGTAAAAGTGGAGCAAATTTGAGTTTTCGGCAAATTGACGAAATAGGCGACCACAAATTAGTGAACTACCATCAATCCGAATGAAGAAGGGAAGTCCGACTACCTATATTTGTGTGCCGGAAAATGTCTTGAATTATAAAAGAAAAGAAAAAAGAAGGAAGAAAGAAGAAAAAAAGAGTTTTTCTATTGGAACTTCTAAATTTACTCACTTGACCGCTATGCTTTTTACACCTCCTATCGAATTTTCAAATACTAAATTTACTCATTAAACTTCACTAAAATTCCTCAAATAACCTCACTCATATAATTTACAAACAAACTAAGATCTTTAGAATAAAAAACTTAGTCATTTCAATGATTTAATTACTCTATAAATCTTAATTACATCTCCATTCCTTAATCAGATCTCTTATCCAATAAAAAAAATATCAAACACAAAGTATTGAGTTTTAAAAATTAATAAAATAAAATAACATGAACTATTATGTGATTTTTTTATTTACTTTTTCTTTTTTAGTTGTGCAAAAAAAAAATTAATCAATTTTTCTTAATCTTTCTCTATTTTTTGTACCTCATGATTAATTATTTAAATATTTATTTATTTATTTTTATTTTTTAGCTCTTCTTTTTTTTCCTTCTTTTTGCAAATATAACGGATAGATTTAGATTTAGGTCATAAGGCAATTTATTTTATTCTCCCTGACCAATATGCGTTCAATATGCATATCATACATTTTTATCTTAATCATAGTTTTATTTCTTATTAAATATAATGAATACTTTAATGAGTAGGTAGTGAAATTGGAAAATGAAAATAGATAGGAAAAATAATAAAGAATGCAATCTAATATTATTGAATTGGACAGTCTAGAGAAAATAAATATAACAATTTTTTTGGTATAATTATTGTCCTTAATAGTCATTATATAGTAGGTTATATATGTCATTTAATAATTCATAATAGAGTGAGGTCAAATGAGCAGATTTGGAGATCCCAATAGAAACTCTAAAAAAAAAATTAAAAATCATGCAGTAGCTGAATTAAACCAAAGGGCTTTGATTTAATTCAGCGAGGGAGGCCACTTCCCTTTCTCTAACACCGTTCCATGACACGTACTCTTCTTTCAGTTTTCCTTTTTCTTTTATTTTCTTCTTTTCTCTTCTCTCTTTGGCCACTCACACGTTGCCACATCACCCACCTTATCTCATTCTTTCCCCTCTCGTTCTCTCCTTTCCTTTTCTCACTTCCTAATACTATTTTCCACCAATTTTCTCAAAGAATTTTGAGGAAAATTATTGGGCTCTTATTTAACATCATAATACGTTGCCACATCACCCACCTTATCTCATTCTTTCTACTCTCATTCTCTCCTTTCCTTTTCTCACTTCCTAATACTATTCTCCACCAATTTTCTCAAAGAATTTTGAGGAAAATTAACAGGCTCTTATTTAACATCACAATACGTTGCCACATCACCCACCTTATCTCATTCTTTCCACTCTCGTTCTCTCCTTTCCTTTTCTCACTTCCTAATACTATTCTCCACCAATTTTCTCAAAGAATTTTGAGGAAAATTAATGGGCTCTTATTTAACATCATAATTGATTAATCACTTCAAAGAGATTTTGACTTGGTAAAGAGTGAGAACTTAATTTCAAGTTGGGTTCATGTTTGCCTATAGCAAATTGCGAGCCTAACTTGTGTTCCCTTTCTCTTCTATCATTTCTTTTAATTTCTTATATGTTGGATGGTGTTTTTGATTATGGGTAGTGAGTAGTTCAATTTTGAGAGTTAGGATTGTGAAGCCTAACTCATATTGTATAAATATTGATGTTTTAATTGAAATTGATTTATTTTTGTATGCTTTAAATTTAAATTTATTGGTCCTTAGTGGCATGTTTCTAGACTTTATAACCATTTGAAATTATGTTGTGGACAATGGTGATGAATAAATTGATAAATTGACAACTGTTAAAGTAAAAAGGGATTGGAATTAGTCTACTCATTTCATTCATAACCCCTTTATATAGGGACAGGATTACAACGGAAATATTAATTACATTGATGATACTAAATGCTGATTGAGCTGTGATTTGTAATTGCTTGATTCCATCTTCGTCTGTTTCTTTGACGAAGGCACATAATGTGCTTTTCCTTTAACACTGCCCCTTGTGCCAAGTCAAAGACAAAATGGTGCATGAGTTGTTGCCTCACTAAAAACCTTGCCAAGTAACAATAAAAACCCTGTGGAACAAAAATAAAACTTGGTCGAAGGAAAAGAGCACAACGCACCTTCTACATTTGAGAATGACATGTGTCTGTTAGACTCCCCCTGACGTCTACACCTCCCCCTGATACTTACATTAATCAGGGGAGCTTGGAAAGTCTTCGCATTCCTATCTTTTCACATGTTTCTCAAATATGGCCTTAGGCAATGATTTGGTGAACAAATCTGCCACATTCTTCTCAGACCTTACTTGATTCACTTGAATATTAAGGAGGGCCTGTTGTTGCTGATTGTAGAAAAGCTTTGGCGATATGTGTTTTGTATTATCACCCTTGATATATCCTAGCTTCATCTGTTTGATGCAAGCTGCATTATCTTCATAAATGTAAGTAGGCTCTTTAGTGGTAGAACTCAAACCACTAGTCCCTCGAATATGTGTGATGATAGCTCTTAACCATACACACTCACGAATCGCCTCATGTAGAGTAATGATCTCTGAGTGGTTCGAGGAGGTAGCCACAAGGGTTTGCTTGGTTGATCTCCAAGATATCGCCGTGTTCCCAATGGTGAATATATAATCATTTTGGGAATGACCTTTATGTGGGTCAGAGAGGTACCCAGCATCAGCAAAACCAACCAAAACATCTTTTGGCGTTTCGGTGTAGTGAGTGGCACTTTCGCCATCAATATTTTCTTTAGGGATTGCAGTTCCATCTGCGGTCCCTCTTGTCTCTCTGTAGGGAAGAACAGTCTCAAGTCAATGGTTCCTTTTAGGCATCGAAGATGTTCTTGATACCATTCCAGTGACGCTGCGTTGGCGCTGAGCTAAATCTAGCTAACAAGTTCACTGAGAATGCAATGTCTGGTCGAGTAAATTGGGCTAAGTACAATAATGCGCCTATTGCACTTAGATAGGGAATTTCAGCTCCCAACACTTGTTCGTCATCTTCCATTGGACGAAATGGATCTTTCCTTGCATCCAAACTTTGACCGATCATGGGAGTGCTAGCAGGATGTGCTTTGTCCATATTATATCGCCTGACTTTTGGACATATGCAGACTGGTGGATTAATATTCCACAAACTCAGTGTTCTAGTTCAAGGCCTAGATAGAATCGAGTTTTCCCAAGATACTTCATCTCAAATTCGGATTTCAGGTAGCTCGCGGTTTCTCTTATTTCTTCAAGAGTACTAGTTATGTTCATATCATTGACATATACTACTAAAATTGCAAATCCGGAACTTGTTCTCTTTATGAATACGCAGGGGCATAATTCATCATTCTTATATCCCTTCCCAATCAAGTAGTCACTTAGACGGGCATACCACATCCGTCTGGATTGTTTCAATCCGTAAAGTGAGCGTTTCAACTTAATTGCAAACGCACTCTGTGGTTTAGAGTCACTTGACTCGGGTAATGTAAGGCCATTAGGCACTTTTCATATATATCTCTGAATCTAGATCCCTATAGAGATATGCAGTAACCACATCCATGAGCTGCATTTCCAGTCCTTCGAAAATTACTAAGCTAACTA
>BDJD01001937.1:4187-16851 GCA_002564525.1 Rosa multiflora | reverse complement strand
TATACCTCTTGTAATTGGCTGCTACTTTGTTGTTTGCTTGGCAGTTCTTGTACCAATGCCCAATGAATCCACACCTATAGCATGGTTCATTGTCAACTCTTTCCTTTTGCACATTGTTTCCATGATCCCCATGTCCCTTTCCACGTGGTGCATCATTTCCACGTGGGTAGGGATCAGCACATCTAAACCCCCTTGCATTGGAGTTATTTCCACCTTTCATTTTTCCATAATTAGCCTCGGGAATTTTCTTTGTCCTAGTGGGCCTGGTATTGTTGTTCAAGAGAATCTTATTTTGTCTCTCAGCCACTTGCAGTAGGCTTATCAACTTATTGAAGGTTGTGATTCTTTTGTTGTCATAATCCAACTGATACTGGTTCGCTAGTATAAAAGCTGAATTAGGAAAGGTGGTAAGAGTCTTGGACATCATATCATCTTCTGTGATTTCCCTTCCACAATAATTGAGACGTGCTTTTAAGCGCAACATGTCTTTGTTGAAGTCATTTACCCTTTTTTAGTCAAGTAAGCGGATTTCATTCCACTGAATGGTCAGTTCTGGGAGTAAAGTTTCATGAATATTCCCAAAACATTCCTTAAGGGCATTCCACAGTTCTTTGGGTGTCTTCAGCCTTAGGTATTCCCAGCGTAGGCTAGTATCAATATGTCGCCTCATAAACATTAAGGCATCTGCTTACACCTTATTAGATAGTTCATCATCTTTGGGGTTAGTAATGGTGGCAGTGTAGTCTTTTGCCACAAAGGCAGTTTTCATATCGGAAACCCAACGATGGTACTCAAGTCCTTCTGAGTCCAAAATGTCAAACTCAGGTCGAGTTGGATCAGCCATCTACACAAAACAAGAGGGAAGATATAAATTATGCAGTCATAAAGACATCCACGTGAATTATTTTCCAAAAATATGAATTATATTTCAAGACCAAGATTCGTAATGGTTACATTTTTTTCGATGCATGTGAAAATACTTTATCACAGTAAGTGTGTGTGTATAATGCGCATGAATTTTCATTATCATGGCAAAGCGCAATTTTTTGTCGATTGCATTCTAAAAATGAGCATAGCACATTTAATCATAGCATATATAAGAAATAAAGTACATGGCATGCTCAAATTTCATAAATATACAACAAATTGTATACTACACATAATCATAGCAAATTATATAATAATAGCAAGAATATATCATGCATAAAATAAAATGTAAACAATAGCACAATACAAAGCAGGAGTAGACATAATTAATATAAGTGTAAATAAAATAAAAACATGCTCAAAATTTCAGAATAAACCATAAACAATAAAATATAAAGCATGCTTAAACATAATTATAAATCATGCTTAAATATAATCATATAAAACATAAATGACAAAGCATGCTTAAAATAATTAATATAATCTAACTAAACATGCTCGAAAATAAATAATGAGAATCTAACATAGTATGAAATTAAATAAATTAAAGAGAACATACTTGGTTCCGAGAAAAAAAATAAAACAATCCTAGAGCACGCGCGTGTTGATGCAGGCGTGCGTAGCGATGTTTTTGGGCTTATGAAACTAGGCCGCTTCCTCTCCCTTTTCAGCAGTGGGCTTTGATTTTTTTTTTCTGGGCCTGGACTTTTCTTTGGGCCTTCTCTTTTTTCTTTTCTTTTTCTGTTTTTTTTTTCTTTTCTGGCCCTGCTTCTTCTTTTCTTTTTTTTTCTTTTTTTAAATTTGGGCCAGGTCTTTACTTTGGCCCGGTCAGCCAGGAATTTTTTTTTTTTTTTTTAATAGTCAGATTGGGTCAACAGGCCAACTAGAAATAGACCCAAAAACGAGTCGAGTGCAGCAGACTGTGTTCGGTGCGTTGTCAGCGTCTAGCGTGACGTAGGAGTCAGGTGTTCTGGGATGCAGACGCGACGGGGACGAGAGTCTGGACAGCAGTCGCGGGGATCTATGCAGATGGGTTGTGCGCGGCGATGGGTTGTGCAGCGATAGGCAAGGAGGCGCTGAGATCTGCGCTGGTGAAGGGCTGTGCAGGGCAAAGGTTAAGCCGGGGTGGGCAGGCTGCAGGTGGGGAAGCTGGTGTTGTGCGCACACGGGGTGGGCAGGCTAGGCTGGAGGCTGGTGGTCTTGGTCCTCTCTGTCAGAGACGGCGATCGGGGCTGCGTGGCCGGGGCGAGGCAGCGGCTAGGTGATCGATGGGCTGCTGGGATCGGAGGCGAGGTGCAGCAGCGCGAGTATAGGGAGCAGCGACGGAATCGAGGCTGGAGGGTGAGCGCTGGCACGGTGATGCAGGCGGTGGTCTCTGGGTGGGCTGTGCCGGTGGAGATGCTGTTGTAACTGGGCTGCTAGGACTTTTTTTAAATTTTTTTTTATTGGTGGCGGCAGAAGAGAAAAAAAAAATTTCTCTAGGGTTTTGGGGGGTTTTTTTTTTTACCGAAGCTAAAATTTTCTTCTCTTGGCTTATTTGCTCTTAGCGTGCTGATAACGTGTTAAAGTAAAAAGGGATTGGAATTAGTCTACTCATTTCATTCATAACCCCTTTATATAGGGACATGATTACAACAGAAATATTAATTACATTGATGATACTAAATGCTGATTGAGCTGTAATTTGTAATTGCTTGATTCCATCTTCGTCTGTTTCTTTGACGAAGGCACATAATGTGCTTTTCCTTTAACAACAACTTATTAGTCTTGTGGCATCTATGATTTAAGTGTGGTAATCATTAACTAGCTTAATTGTAGCTAACTGATTACACACATTTTTCATGTGCTAATTACATTCTAATCACATAAATTAAGCTAATCCCTAGCTAATTATTATGTAGATGATACACTTTTATTTTATTTGTAGGAAATAAATGGAGTTACAGAGATCGAGATACTTTGTTTGCAAAAATTAGAGTAAATGCGTGTTTTCGACAATGGGCGGAGAAAAAGAAAAAAAAAAAGGTGAACAAGAAAATGGGAGCAGCTTTAGTTAAATTAATTAATTATTAATTTAATTGGATAATGATAGCAGCTTAACAATTAATTAAAGGGTTCTTGACCCATAGCAGTAAAATGAACTAAAATTAGTCCACTTACACCACCAAGAGAATTTTGTTCACACTAACCCAAAAGCAAATGTATCTAGCCATAGAAAATGAAAATATTACAGCCTACCACTACATTAAATCCACTACACGGTATGGTTTCACATTTCAGTTTTCAAAAATTCTCTCACTCTTAATTCTTAGATTCTTGCTCCCGTTCTCTCACTCTGGCAAAAACAAGAAACTTCACCATCGCCGACGGTTTAGAGTAAGATATCAGCTGGGTTTCACATTTCTCCGGCCTTGATCGGAATTCTCAAAAGTATGTAAAAGTTCAATCTCCGATTTCAGTTTTTAGACTCTGCAGTTTATGTGAAATTGAATATGCGTTTTAAATTTGTTGATGTAAGCACCTCATTAGATTGAGCACATCATAGTACCGCGAGTCCCTAAAAAATAAACTGAAAACTCAATCTACATTCTAGAGAACAGTAAGGCATTTTATTTGAAAAACTTTTCGTAAAAACACAGTGAAAGCTTATAAATATTTTTGAGGTGAAAATCTTTGAATTACTAAACTCAATTATTTCATCCAGAACTTGACATGAATGATCACACGAGGAAATAACTAACTTCAAGGAATAAGAATTTAGCAAAGTTTGACACAAGACTCACATCCAACAAGTTCTGGAAAACAAAGTTCAAGAAATAGAATTCAGAATAAAACTTGGAACCTGAGTTCTGAAAAACAGGCTTGTCGAACTTGCTTCCGCACACCCAGCTTTGTGCGTTACTATCTCGTCACCAGTGCACAGTACCTACATCCACACTGTTGTAGGGGTGAGCCGATCTGTACTTGCTGCTTATAGGGACTTTACTCCAACTAGAATTGAAAACCGACAAGTAAATAAACTTTTAGACTGGCCAGTATGAGAACATGGTTAAACCAAATATTTCAAAGAACGAAAAACTTTTTAAAACATTTTCTGACTCGAAAACCGATGCATGGAACTCAAATAAGTAAGGCGCCAAATATTACATGATGGCCGGTCCCGTGGACCCACTACTCGACCTCACCTCACATAACTTTTGAAACGAGGTAAGCGCAGCGAGAGCATCCGCTACCTACCTACACACAAGGAATCGGGTCATCATTATAATCATGCACTGTCTGATCGGTATAGCTAACCCTCCGGAGGTTAAAAAGATCGAATCCAAGGAAGTCAGTGCCACCCTTCGCTCTCAAGCCATCAACACCTCTAGAGGTTTAGTTATTATGCATCGCATTTTAACGTAACTAAGCCATAACATGCACCATTTTATAAATGATATAACATAAGAAAATTACTAACTGAGGAGAGTCCCGAATCCCCTACCTGGATTCTGATACTTTTCCTTACGTACTCCGAGAGTCACGAACATTCTGCTCCTCGATAACTGGAGTTCTAAGTTCCGATATATTGATCGTTAATAGTTTATTGAACAAACATTTGAAATCTCAAGGATTAATAAGTCGTCCAACCAACTTTTCCTGATTTGACCATGAATTGACCAACTTTGATCGTTTTGACCAAGTTTGACTAAATCACGACAAGTTCCACTTTCCGGACTTATCATTTGAATTTGAAACATTAAGGATTAATTTCAGTTTACCTCCCTGAGGTTTGGGCCTAACATCATGTTAGTCCCTGCAGTTTCAATCTAATCAACAACACCCCTATACTCTCAATTTTGATCAGCCGTGTCCAATTTTTATTGCTCTGTCCAAATTGGACGTTAACCACTAACGTGGATGTTAAAATCTGGTCACTCTCCCAAACTTAGGGGCTAAATTATGGTTGTAACCCAAAACCCCACAATCTGACAAACCCCACAAAAAAAAAATATTCTTCTCTTCCTCCTCTCCCCATACTATTTCTGGTGCCTCCACAGCTTCTGACTTCAAGTTTCCATACAAGAAACCCAACTCCCTGAATTTGATTCCTCGCTCGCCACCACGAGCGGTGATCACATTACACTTGATCCGATTATCTCTTGCATCACAAAAATTCAAGCCCTAACAGTAGATAACTCTACTAGCAAGCTAGTTTGCTATCTCATCAAGCATAAGTAACAGCCTCTTAGGAGAGCCCACAAGCCATGGTAGGGCCAACCGCGACATGCATACTGTAGCCCGACATACAATCTACCCCGTGGTAGTCAGAAGCAGCCAAGACCTCGCCGGGAAGCAACCTTTCCTGCCTTGCCAATATGCCTCCACAATATGTATTTCTAGACTAGAATGGGACTTCTTGTCCCACATTGAAGAAAATGTAAAGGAAGGAGCCTCCCTTCCCTATAAAAGGAGACTCCTTCCCACTTACTCCATCCCATTACAACATCTCTTGTAATCATGTTGGGCCGCAAGGCCCAAACACATATAGTGCAATATTGAAGTGGACGTAGTTTCCCGATAATGCGGGAGACGAACCACTATACATCGTGTGTCCCTCTTTCTCTCTCTTCTCTCTCACTCTCTACGTTAATTAGAGCCTTCGGTTTCTAACATTAACACTAACATCGATACATATCCCAATTCACCTGCAAAATAACCAAAAACCCCCAATCTGAAACTGTAGATTCTTCCACTCTAATCAATTTCAAACCCTACAAACCTCAATTGAAGGTAGACCTAGCTCTATCAAGCTTTGTACATAAAATTGAACTGATTATACAGTAAAATGTGATTGAAGATCTAGTTCTGTTTTGATTCGAGAGTCCAAGCAAGAGAGAAGAGCTGTAGAAGCAACTTTCAATCTCAGCGGTCACTGCGAAATTGCCGCCGGAGCAATCTTATGTGTGTATTCCGTCCACCTCAATCTCCATCATCTCTTGCATTTTTCTGGCAGCTAAATTCGATGAATCAGTGCTAGTGTGATTTGTTAATGAAGGATATTTGAGATGGGAAAAGAAAACCAGAACCAGACGATGTCGTCTATGGAGATCGACAATCCAAAGCCAAAAACCTCCAATCAGTTTGGTCATTCTCCGATCCATTCCTTGGGGGAAAGACCGAAACTGAAAAACAAAACCGAAAAATCCCAGAAGACGAAGACAAAGAGGCTGTGAAGCATCCAAAACTTTGTCATTGAAGTGGATGGCTTGAGTTCTCTCATCTTGATTACGACGCTGACAAATCCCGAGGAAGAGAAAGGGAGTCACCTGAGGGAGACAGAGTAGGAGGAGATGACGCATCTTGCAAGGCTAAGATCGAGATTCTCTCTTTCTTTCTTTCATTATTATTGAATTGACAAATTTAGCCCCTCAGGTAGGCCTGATTATAGGAGTCTGAATGTCCACGTCAACAGTTAACATCCAATTTGGACTGAGCAATAAAAATTAGACATTGCTGATCAAAATTGAGAGTATAGAGGTGTTGTTGATTAAATTGAAACCACATGGACTAACATAATGTTTGGACCTTAGGGAAGTAAACTGAAATTAATCCAAACATTATCCGATTCTCATTCTCTTTTGTAAATTCGTCACATAGTAATTCTGTCAAATTACTATGAACACCAATGGTACTACTTAGACCATTTTCCTCAACGTGATTCCAAATTTCACACTTTAGAGTTAAATGACCAAGACTGGAATATATAAAAGCATTTCACCTGTCTTGTTCTAAGTTTCGCTTTTTCAACCAAGGTAACAGATGAAATCAATATCATTCTCGGCAACAACTAGATTTTAATCAAGCAATCAATTCCAGTCCATGATTTCAATATCAGAATAGTTTAATCAATTCTTCCCAAATTCCTTCTTAACTCAACATAACTCTGACCACCACAATGATACCAACTTGATAAATTGAACATATATTAGGGAAGATTTCAGTTTCAACACCTTAATCACAAACAAACCCAATTCCAGAAGCTAACAAGACAATGCTTAGGACTTTAAATTGAACCCAACTAACCTTTGAATCAAAGAAAGCCAGACAAAACGTCTGAACTTGCAAGATACTTTTCCGATGAAGAATACAGCAACTAAGAGTTTCCCTCGTTTTTTGACTATTTCCTGACTTTGCAAATTCTGTGATTACGAGCATAACCACGTATCAATAGACAACTCGCAGTACAATTCAAAACTAAGAAGTTACCAAGGAATACCGAAACTGCCACAACAACAGCAGCACCACGACTGTAAACTTACCCAAAATCATTAACTTGGCCCAGCACTACAGATTTAGCTCCACCAAGAACCAATTCGTATTTAAGGGTGCTGAAGCAGAATCGGGGAATCCAAAAACAATCGTTGACAGCAACAGCTTGTTAGAACCTATTAGAAGTTGGAAGATGATCCCACATTGGAGACAAGGCTCTAGTTTGGTCTCTTTATATATGTTTACACAAAGAACATATTAAATGGACAAGCTCAGAGGGAAGGCCCATTGGATGGGAGGCAAGCCCTTTTCTATTGGATATATTGTAAATATATTTAATAATATCAAAGATAGGGCCTTGGGCCGAAATTAAAAGTCCAATAAAAATTTTTTTTTTTTTTATAAATTCGGATAAAGACAATTTTGGGTTAAAACTTATCCAAAACGGTTGTAACTGTTCAAATCAAATTCAAATTGAATGAACAGTTGTGTCTCCTTGTCCGTTCTCTATAAAAATGGCATGAAGGTTCATTGCAAAATGACATCAATCAATCTCGACATCTCTTCTTTTGAAAAACACTTCAGAGAAACACAAGTGAAGTTCGCCAGGTTTCAAGGCATCCATGCAAAGGCCTTGGAACGAGAGTTGTATCCTGCAGGGCAGACATCTATAATCAACCACATCACTGGTGTAGGGACGAATTTCTATCTTAGGACATTGCACTGCATATGCAAGCCTCTTTCATAAGATCAAGTGAGTGAATTCTAATCTTCCTATTTGTATTTGTTTACATATTGCTTTATATATATATATATATATTTGTATATATTCGTCATAGTATTCTGTTGATTGTAAAATTTCCAGTGACTAGGATTGATCAGGGGTTATCAACCCCCACATGAACTAACAAAGCTACGACGACGTCCGAAGCTAGCCCAGAAACATGATCCATTAATCTTAACCGAATTGCAAAACTAATTAGACTAACATGTAGAGCATGACGAGGGGAGAAAGATTTATATCACACGCAGCCCAATCGGTGCCCGGAGTCGTCGGAATTCACTGAAACCCGCCAAGCTTTCTAACTTCCTATCGTCCCCGTTCATCGCCAATTGGATGATCTTCTGTCAGGGAAACGTCGGCTCCAAGGAGAGAGTTCAAATGCCTGTGGTCCACAGAGCCGAGGTAGCTGGAATTGGAAACTGAGGCCGGGTGGATCACCGCGTTTCCAGGTTGTGCGATCGGGTCAGAATCTCTGATCGCGTCTCGATCATTCTAGAGCATCCGTCTGATCTTGCGACTATATAGGCCTCCTCTAATCAATATTTGACGGTTATGATCAAACGGTGGAGGATTTGTGGACTAGATTGGACCAAGCTAATTTTCGTTTTTCTTTAAATAATTTTCTAAAATCCCCTAACTTCGGAAAATCACAATAAATAGCTCGGGTATCCAAAAAATTCCCCGAAAATTCTCACTAAGTCGTCGTGTCGTGTCCTTTATTATCCAACTCTTAAATTGAGGAGTTCACTTTATGAAAATTTCTGAAAATATTCTCGAGAACCTTTATTAACTGAAATTGTAAATAAATAATTTATCAAACGATCTCAATTAAGCTCGATAAATTTTCTGGGGCTCACAGTTGATAGCCTAGATTCAGTTAATCGAGTTGGTAAATGAGAAGAATAGGATTTGCATGTGTGAAAATCTGTAAAATCAAGGGTTTTTGTTTGAAATCTGTTATAAATTTATGTTTATTGAACGTTTTGTGTTAACTGGACAACAAAAAATTGCAAAAGTGAATGAAAATAGACATGTATTGTGAGCTTATTGTAGGTCAATAAACGTTGACTACCCCCAATAACCCCAATAAGGGTTTATTGGGGGTCAGTAAGCACAGAAAGCTTGAATTTAAAAATCTTAAGTATATTTAGTGTTTATTAAGCATGAATAAACAGTGAATGGTTAAAACTGCGGATTTTATGGGGGTTTTTACATTTTGGGGTTGTTTGTGGGTAACAAAGGTTTATTTCCCCTAGATACGTGTTTATTGGAACAATAAAGGTTTATTGGGGGAATAAAGGTTTGTTGCCCCCCAACAACCATTCATTAACAATAAAAAAAAGGCTTATTACCCCCCAATAAAGGTTTATTAGGGGTCAGTAGTTGAGCTGTGGGTATGCAATAATGAATTTTTCTTTTTTGGTTTATGCGCAGAATGGTAAGGATAAAGAGACCAGAAGTTGTAAGCTCGAGTTCTGAAGAAACTAGCAAGCAAACAAAAAGTTCAGATTGCTCGGATCAATGGACTACAGCTTCATAACAAAAAACACTAATACATAAGACGTTATAATTAAAGCATGGGAAGAGGTCTCAAAGAAAGGAAGAAACAGAAACTGAAGAAAGTGAAGACAAACAAAACAGTAATGAAGACGAAGAAACAAAAAAAAGCACAGAAGAGGAAGAAGAAAAAGAAAACATTTCAAGAGATTTAGAAGAAGAAGAAAAAGAAAAAGAAGATGAAGATGACAGAGAAACAACAAGGAGGTTCTATGTGCAGAAAAGAAGTCAAAGGAGGAAAACAAGAGAAGAGTCTGATGAGGTGGACGATGAAAAGCCAAAGAAGAAGAAGAGAAACACACCAATGAAAACATAAAAGAGCAAAAGCCAAAAAAAAAGGGAAAGAAGAAGAAACGAGTCAACATATTTTTCGATTGGTAGTTATAGTTATCGAGTCTGTTAAAGGAAAAACATATTGTGTGCCTTCGTCAAAGCAACTGACGGAGAGGGAATCAAGGAATCAGTGATTACCATCAATCAGCACAATTATAGATCAATCAGCATTCAATGTATTTAATGTAATTAATATTTCCGTTGTAACTCTATCCCTATATAAAGGGACTATGAAATGAAATGGGTAGACTATTCCAATTGTCATTTTACTTCAACACGTTATCAGCACACTCAGAGCAAATAGCCAAGAGAAAAAAACTCTCGTTTTGAAAAAAAAAAAAACCCTAAAAGAAAGAACTTTTTCTTTTTTGCCACCATCCAAAAAAAAAAAAAATTTCCCAGCCTAGACCGGCCTGGCCTCCATCTCCCCTGCAGCACCTTTGCCTGCACATCACATAGACCGGCCTCAATCACCCTTCACCGGCCTCCAGCCCACAGGCCACACCTGCAATAGCAACAGCGCTGCTCCCTGGCCACCACCCAAACCGGCCTCTTCCCCTGCGCAACACCCCGACTCCAATCAAGCCCAGCCTGCGCACCAGCGCCACCTTCCCCTCTCACACACAGCCCCGCGCGGCCTCGCTTGCGCAGATCCTAGCAGCCACAGCCAAGACAGCGACCAGCACCCAGACCGGACGCAGATCCCAGCGCCCTCAGTCCACGATCCCCATCTTTCTCACCGACCTCGACGGCCCACTCGATTAACCGACTTCCCAGACCACCGGCGCCGCCCTTGAGACCCACTGATCTCGACCCAGTCCCTGCCACCGGCCGCAGATCCCTACGCTGCCCAACCACCTGCACCATCTGTAAACCAGCAAAAAAAAAAAAGGGACGACAGAAACCCAGAACGGAGGTAGAAGGAGAGAGGAAGAAGCGCAACGAAAAAGAAAAGGGACCCGGGCCAAGAAGGGTAAAAAAAAAAAAAAAAAGAGAAGGCCCCAAGTTTACATCCCGCCCAAAAAAAAAAAAAAAAGGCAGCAGGCCTTGCAGGCCCAGAAACGAAAAAAAAAACAGAAAAAGAAAAGAACAAAAGAGAGGCCCTGCGGCCCAGACAAGAAAAAGAAGAAAAAGTAGGCTTGCAGCCCAAAAAAAAAAACAAGGCCCATTACTGAAAAAGAGGAAGCGGCCCAGTTTTCTCCAGCCCAAAAACATCGCTACGCACGCCTGCATTATAATTTTAACAAAGCATGCTTTATACTTTATTGTTTATGCTTTTATTATATTTTGTTATTAAGCATGTTTAATTAGATAATTTTGATTGTTTTAAGCATGCCTTATTATTTATGTTTTATATCATTATATTTAAGCATGATTTATAATTATGTTTCAGCATGCTTTATATTTTATTGCTTATGTTTTTATTATGCAATTGTGAGCATGTTTTGTGAATTTTATTTACTCTTATATAATTATTCCCAAGCATGCCTTTATATTATGCTATTATTTATATTTTATTTTACGCATGATATATTATTGCTATTATTATGTGTAGTATATAATTTGTTGTATATTTGTGATATTTGAGCATGCCATGTAGTTTATTTTTATATGATATATTTAAATGTACTATGATTATTTTTAATGCAACATATCAATACCGTTTGGCCATGATAATGAAAATTCATGCGCATTATACACTCACTTACTGTGATAAAGTATTTTCACATAGCATCGAAAAAAAAATGTGACCATTACGAATCTTGGTCTTGAAATCTAATTCATATGTTTGGAAAATAATTTACGTGGATGTCTTTATGACTGCGTAATTTATATCTTCTCTCTTGTTTTATGTAGATGGCTGATCCAACTCGACCTGAGTTTGACATCTTGGACTCAGAAGGACTTGAGTACTATCGTTGGGTTTCCGATATGGAAACTGCCTTTGTGGCAAAAGATTACACTACCACCATTAGTGATCCTAAAGATGATGAACTATCTAATAAGGTGAAAGCAGATGCCTTAATTTTTCTGAGGCGACATATTGATCCTAGCCTACGCTGGGAGTACCTTCAGTTGAAGACACCCAAAGCACTGTGGGATGCCCTTAAAGGACGTTTTGGGAACATTCACGATACTTTGATCCCAGGACTGGCGGAAGGCAGTTTCCAATATGGAAACTGCCTTTGTGGCAAAAGACTACACTACCACCATTACTGATCCCAAAGATGATGAACTATCTAATAAGGTGAAAGCAGATGCCTTAATTTTTCTGAGGCGACATATTGATCCTAGCCTACGCTGGGAGTACCTTCAGTTGAAGACACCCAAAGCACTGTGGGATGCCCTTAAAAGACGTTTTGGGAACATTCACGATACTTTACTCCCAGGACTGGCTGTTCAGTGGAATGGACTCCACTTGCTTAAAAGGTCAATGACTTTAACAAGGACATGTTGCGCTTAAAAGCACGTCTTAATTTCTGTGGAAGGGAAATCACAGATAATGATATGATCTACAAGACTCTTACCACCTTTCCTAATTCAGCTTTTATACTAGCGAACCAGTATCAGTTGGATTATGACAACAAAAGAATCACAACCTTCAATAAGTTGATAAGCCTACTGCAAGTGGCTGAGAGACAAAATAAGATTATCTTGAATAACAATGCCAGGCCCACTGGGACAAAGAAAATTCCCGAGGCTAATTATGGAAAAATGAAAGGTGAAAATAGCTCCAATGCAAGGGGGTTTAGACATGCTGATCCCTACCCACGTGGCAACAATGCACCACGTGGAAATGGACATGGGGAT
>BDJD01001936.1:151756-173906 GCA_002564525.1 Rosa multiflora | reverse complement strand
ATACATAAACATAAACAGTAGACATCTTCCTATCTTCATACCTAGTGGAACTGCAACTAACAACTTTTCTTTCTTTCTTTCTTTCTTTTCTTTTTTTTGAAAAGCACCAGCTTTTTATTAACGACACAAAAAGCAAACTAACAATTACTATCAGACAAAAAAACTAAGAACATCAGAATCCTGATGTGTCTGTTGCTTCTGCTATATAAAAAACCATAGAGAATTTTTTTTTATGCCTTGAAATAGAGGAAGGATAAACTGAGATATAAAGTTAAGAGGAATAATAACAAAATAATCTAAGAGCCATTAAGAACAAAATGGTAAAAAACTGGAAATTTTTTTCTGTGTCTATCTATCTTTAGACTGTTACTTTCTTCTTTTTCTTCACATGAAGATTTGAACCTATGACCTCTACACTAAACCCACCCCATCTGTGCCAAATGAGCAAAGACTAATGAGCCAAGAAAACAGTCGCATGATAGTAGTTCAACTGTAAAGTGGCTGCTAGGTGTCTAAAACAACCTTCAAAGTCATGTCAAAAGGCTCAAAAACCATGTCAACAAGATTTGCTAATTTAAAGTGACAAAATGATTTACAGAAGAGGAATCGGAAGAAGCATTAAGCACTGAACATGAGTGTTGGTAAATATCAAGGATGAAGATCATACCATCTGAAACCAACCAAAAGTAGGTTTAGTGATTTTAGGATTCTTAAATTTACAATTCTTGCACTTTTGTTGTTTCTCCAGAGAACGATCCAAAATAGACATTGCCTCTGTGAACTGAAGAGATGTCCATCTTTCCGGCTTCGAATGCCTGTCTCTCTCAATATCATTTCCTTCCCCGTCCTCTCCAAGATATGAGTATTCATCAGGTGAGTCAGAGTCTAATCTTTTTGCCGCAACAACATCACCTTTCATCACGAGTTCCAATTGGGAAACACATTTTTCAACCTTAAATTACCCAAAAAAAGACAGAAAACAGAAAAAGATAAGAGCACGGAAATTAGAGCGTGGATGAGATAGGGTCAAGACATAAACTTCTTAAAAGCAAAAAATTAAGCCCTTAAAGCACTAATTTTACTGCACCAAACTTCACTTACCAGCTCTCGGCTTGTTCGAAAATGGTGACAGGATAAGCAGGTTCTTTGCAGAAGTTTGTAAAGAACATTGAACAACAAGGGATTATAAACGGGCAAATCGATGTCAATATGGCCAAAATGACCCCGGCAATTAAACGCACTCTGACCACATGTTTTGCAACTGCATAAATAACAAGTTTAAAACAATCAAAAACGAATTTTGAGAGAGAGAGAGAGAGAGCTTAGAATGCAAAAGATTAGGGGCTAAAAGAGAGAGTGGTGACATTACGGTGCGTTGCCTCTGTCGTCGAGAGGGCCCATTGCGGGATCGTAAAGCCCACCTTGCACCGGCGTTCCTAATTCGTCAACCAAATCCGGCTTCGTAATCTTCGCAACGCTCTGATTTCGCGCCTCTTCATCTGTAAAGAAGCTGAACGTAACTGCCGTCACCGACTCCGTAGCAACCTGCCATCATACAACAACACAATCAAACCTCTAATTGCTCCCAAAACAAACAAATTAAGCTCAGCGCAGTAACACACTATCACCAATAGTGAACGAAAACTCAAACATGGAGAAGGGGAAGAGAGAGAGAGAGAGGTACCTCTAAGGTTTGAGCTGAGGCCATGGCGGCGAGTGGGGGAAGAGAGTAGAGAGAGAGAGAGAGAGAGGCGGCAAAGAAAGGCTAAGAAGTTGGGAAGCGATGGAGAGAGAAAGCGAGGGGTTTAAGAGAGGGTTTGCGTCTCTGTTGGAAAGAAAGCATCGCGGGTTTTCCAAATTGGGGTCCTTGCTGTCCAAACCAAGTTTATACGCGGGTCGGGTTGTCGCTTTGTGAAATTGAATCCTAGCCATCAGCTTCATCGACGGCAATTAAATTATGGGAATTCTTTAATTATGGCAATTAAAAAGATACATCATCTAAGTAATCTCATTAATTCGTAATTAAACCTTATACAGTCATACAGACAACGTGAGCACCTGAAAATTTCCAAACTAAAAGTTTATGGTGAGGAAGAGCATGTTGTTATTTCTTAGCTAACGTGCGATGTCAAAAACTTTAGTATTCTTAGCTAACTTTGACAAATGGAACCATAATTTATGTCAAAGACAGATGTAACAAGTGCTACATGATCACTTTGATGAAAAATTGAAAATATAAGCAATATTCTTTAACGTACTTACAATCACAATGAATTCCTTTGCCAACTCACTCATACATCAAGACATGAAACGGTTTTCAAAATATGAAACCTCGTCGAGGAATATATTACTTGTTTGGTTCAATTATGTGTTATAAATTTGAGATATTACTTGTTCGGTTCAAGCTTGAAATCTAAAAAAAAAGCAGTGATTTGAGATATGCATCTTTCACCATCTCAGATACTTCATCTTCAATCTTTTTGTTCAATTTCTTTATACTTTGGCATCAAGCTTTTGAAATGGATATCATGAATTAGGAGGAATGCATACAATAAATGAATGTTCAATCATGAATGTTGTTTGTTTTTTTTATTATATCAATACCTGAGAATTACAACAACTAGTCTTTTGTGAGTCGAACTCACAACTTTTTACTTACAAATGGAAGAATTATGTCACTAGACCAAATGGTACTAGGCAACCATGAATATTTATAGCGCCTATTTTGGATTTTTTAAATTAACCTTTTTCTCTTTTTTTTATTCCTTTTCTTAGTACTGCGGGGTGGTTGGAGGAGGCAGTGACGCTTGCTGGCATGTCGGGGAAGATGGAGGGATGTCGAGACTGCCGGCATTTGCTCGGAGTGGCGGGTTAGCCGCTGATGGTGCGACGGCGGAGACTCTGCGCGTGCGATGGCAACACGGTGCTACAAGCGGTCGGCTTTGTCGACTGGGACTAGAAGGTTTTTGGGCCTGGGCCTAGGTATGGGCTCATGTTGAAAATTATTTCAATTTTAATTTTGGGTCCTTAACTCAAAGCACTAAAATCAGCTAAAATTATCCCACTTACCCCAGCAACAAATTTTTATTCCCACTAACCCAATTTGAAGTAAAATGACAATTCTAACCTTAACCTAATTAATAAATTAGTTTTTATGCCACTCTCCATCTCTCCCTGAAGCACGACACACACACACACTCTCTCTCTCTCTCTCTCTCTCTCTCTCTCCCCCCCCCCTTCACCGGAGAAAGTTTCCCGGCGACATGGCCATGCTAAATCTCCAACTGGGAGGAGGACGAGGTCGCACTTCACAAGCCTCCTTCAAGCTCGCCAACGTCGAAGCCTTCCTTCCTCCTCAGATGCTTGTTTCAAATCCACCTCGTCGGTGTTGAGCACAGGAGCTTCTCAGAGGATTCGGGTACGGGTTATGGAGGTTCAAGAGTTTGTCTCATTGGTTCGGTTGGGCGCTGGCGTCGTGCCGTCTTCTGATGCTAGCGCCGGGATCAATCTGATTTTGAAGTCTGGTCTGAACTGAGAGGAAGTTCATTAAACATCGATGTATGCAGTTCCAAATTTCGCATATCAAATGTATGGTTTTAGACTTTTAGCAATCATGCTTTGGGCTATTGGTACTGAGCCACTGTTTGTCTTCTTTAATTTTTGCAAGCATTGATTCAATTCCAATATCATCAATGCATGCCTCACAAGCTCACATGTGAAGGGCATACCCAGTGGAACTAATCATGAAAAGAAAGGGAACAAGCGACGTCCCTCTTTTCTTTTCTTCTTTTCTTCTTTTTTTGGGAAAATAGAGGTAGAAGGAAGGAAGGAAGGAAAAAAAAATTATTGGAGGGCAATACAAGGCTATTGAGGGGAAAACTTTGATTCATTAAACATCGATGCCTGCACCCTATTCAAGATGTCAAGGTGAAAGGGAGAAGGGAGCAAACTAAGTGGGTCTTTCCCCCTCGGGGCCGGCTCAAGTTAAATATTGATGGGTCTTTTCAACGAGATGGGGGTCGTGGTGGTTTTGGAGTTGCTGCGAGGGATTGTGCTGGCACAGTTCATGCTATGTGGTCCAGGTCGCTTTCCTCTGTGGGTTCTGCACTCCAGTGAGAGGCTGAGGCCTGCAGAGCGGCCTTGCTATTGGCAATACACCAAGGATGGAGAGAAATCGAAGTTGAAAGTGACTCGTCTGTCCTAATTAATGCGTTGAAACTATCAAGGGGAGGACAACTCAAAGGTTAGTCGAATTATTGATGATTGTAAGGATTATATTGGTTCGTTTGAAACGATTGTAATTCGGCATATTTTTAGAGAAGCAAATAGTGTGGCAGATAGATTAGCCCACTTTGCTAGTCTAGGTCATGTCGTTGACCTTTCTTTAGGTGAGGCTCCTGGTTACTTACAGGATGTCCTCTATGAGGATTTTTGCAAAGCTTCTATGAGTGCTCGGGGTTCAGGTATTACGTCTCCCCCGATGCGACATTCTATAATAAATAATAATATAGGCGTGGGGCTGAGTCTCCCAGCTTGACTGGGTTCCAAACCCCTTTTCAAAAAAAAAAACATCGATGCTTGCAGTTCTATTGGGGGGCAATAGAGATTTATTACCCCTCTATTGGAGGGCAATAGATGGTTATTTGGGGGTAATAGAAGTTTTGAATTGATGTAATCTCCTCTTTTTTTTTTCTGTAATCAAAGTTTTATTTGTCTAAATTTAGGAAGATTAGTTCGCATTCTGGAAACTGAAAGTCCTATTGGGCGGCAATAGACCTCTATTGCCCATCTATTAGGGGCAATAGATATCTACTGGGGGAAAAAAACTTTCCGGTGGGCGGCAGCCGGTGACCAAAATCCGGCAAAAGTTGGCCTGATTCCGGAGAAAGTTGACCGTGCGGCAACATAGTGGGAAAGATGTGCTATTTGCAATGAAGCTTCTTCGTGATAGAGTTGTCTTTCTGGTATGCCACTGTTATGTTAAAGCAAATAGAGTAGTCATTCGTACACTCTTTGCTAATTGGTGCTTGTTAGAGTACTATTTTAGGATGTTCTCTTAGTTTATTGTAATTTTGGGCTCAGGCTCTATGTCCCCCCCCCCCCCTCTTGTATTCTGTAATTTCATTAATCAAGGTTTGAGGGCAACCGCACCAGCCCATATAAAAAAAAAAACACCTCTTTTTTTCCAACCTAAAATTCTCCTAATTCTACTTGCTTACTTAAAAGGTTGTTGCTCAAAGTTAGTATTAAATTGTGGTCAAACTGACTGAAAAACAAAACATAAAATTATAGTCATTAATTTTACACACGCATCTATAGTCAGACATTTTGGAGATTGAGACTCGATATGAGAGGTTGAATTGAGATGATATTATTAGTATGTAATACATCTTTTGTAACGTCCCGTATCTTAATTTATCCGTTTACTAGTCATTTGGACGGTAAACGACAACTATTTTCATTTTTACTATCGTTTCGGTACTTTTAGTGGCCCTAAAAGTTGACTTTTTGTTCGAGTCAAAATTTGAGAAAATTTCCTTCATGAAAATTGTAGAGGATGTTAAACCGAGCGCGTGCATATGTGGTACGTAAAAATCGGAGTTTGTATGTGAATGTTATAGCCTAAATACTAAAGTTACTGTTCGCGGTATAGAAAGTTACCAGGGTAAGTTTCCATTTCGGGAAACCTACCCCCGAGATTTTCTCTCTGCTTCCCTCTTCCCCCGCGTCGCTCACCTTTCTTCTTTTTCCGATTTCTTCACCGTCCGGCGTCCGATTGACGTGATTCCAGTTGTCCTTGGACCGTCTCGTCTTCCTCTATACGATGGTATCAGTGAGTATCGGTGATTTGGCCGGAAGACCCCGAATTTATGCAATCATTGTTACTGTAGCAATTTGCTTCTCCGGTGAAATTCTCCAGTTTTCGGCTATCTCCGGCTGTGAAATTATTCCATTATGAGCACCTCGAGTCACTGATCATCTTCCCTCAAGACTTCTAGATGAAATTTCCACGTTTGGAAGGTGAATTTGAAGGATTTCCAAATTGGTGGGTTTGGAGATTTCCGGGTTTGTGTTCATCGGAAAAATTGGAGCACTTCAAGATATTTTCTCACTTGGTCACAGTTATGAAAAATGCTTAGAATGTTGAGATAATTATGTGGTTGAAATTTGGTGGCCGGAGGAGGAGTTGGCCGTCGCATGAACAGTGTCACTCGTGAACAGTGCGGTGCGTGAACAGTTAGTGGCGTGTGGGTATATAACGGGAGTATATGGGAGTACTTTAGCTTGGGAGGCTATCACCCAAGCCTGGGAGGCTCATTCATATGGCTATCTTCTTCCCCTACTTTTATATTATTTTTGGGCTAGCGGGGTCTAGTCCGATGATACGATACACAGCAGGTTTGATTTACAGTTTCCAGTCGCCTGATTTGAAGAAATAAAGTTTTAAAAACTTTGCATGCATCGAAGTTTTATAAATTTAAATAAGTGGGAAAAGTATTTAAGTTTGCTTCATTTAAATCATCTTATTTATTTATTTTTGTGCACTCACACTGACGTGTTTTCAATACTTTTCCCTTGGGCCATTCGGTTTCAAATGCCCAGTTTGCAGGCGAAATTAGTTGAGGTCGACCGTACATGGAGTTGAGGCATAGTTAATAGCATGGCTTCCGCGGTTTCCTTTGAATTAGGTTTTCCTTGTTTACCATTTTTATTAGAATTGCTCTGATTACCTATGGGATTAATGTTATGAAGTTGAGATTTGTGTAATGTGAATTGGAAGATGTTGTGATTTGGGGAGCAAGGTGGCTCCAGGAGAATAAGGATGGGTAATTTAGAAGTGTAAATTTCATTTCTCCAGGTTTTGGGTAGTCCATTTTAGGGGAAGTTCTGCCAAAATTTTGGAAGAATTTCTTTTAAGGTGGACCCCGCAGAGGGTGAAATCCGAGGGCGGGTCCTGTCATCTTTATTAAATTAAAGGTCTAATTTGATGTTTCATCTTTAAAGATTTGAAGCCTAGTAATAATTTCCACTCATTGATTAGCTTTGTAAGGCTCTATTGTTTTTCTCAATGTATTGGGTAATGTGCCAGGGGAATACCACAGACGCTATATATATATTTTAGGCAAGGAAAAAAAATTCTCATGTTAGGTGATGATTTGTTATCCCACCATTGTATAGAGAATTATTGGACCACCCATATCTAATTTTTTTTAAGAGAAATAGTCAACCACTTTATTAATAATAAACATAAGAAAAATTACAACTTATAGATGCAGAAACTACATCAGAATATAAAATAACAAGAACAATACTAGATGCAACAAGGCATTAGATGCAACAAGGCATCGGAAATAAAACCGAACAAAGGTATTAAGGGATGCAATTAAGCATTTGATGAAGCACCGGACATAATCCGGGCAATGGAAAATGGTACCAATAGTATGACCGACCATACTTCCACGCAGAAATATACGTCGAATAGAGGGTAACCTTCTATCAAGGTAACCGGCGGTAGTGTGACCGATCGTGCCTACTCCACGCAAAAAAATACGTCAAATAGAGAGCAATCTTCTACTTAAGTAACCAAAAAATCCATTCCAAAATGTCAAGAAATCTGGGGCCCGTAAAGAATCTCCTGGATCCCATATGAGAACCCTAACAGTATTCAGTTCATACACCAGTTGCAAAGCCCAAAGAAGGAATCTCCGTATCTAATTGATACTTGTTAAGTTGTTATCGAGTGATGGTAACACTACAAAAAATAAAATTAAAACTAGGCCACATATTCCACCTAAGCTTATTGGTGTATAATTATATATACTTTAATGTTTATCCTTTTTAATCGATTTAATTCAACATGGACCCAAATATTTAATCATTAAATATTTGTATCCCAAATAAGGTACCAATTATAGCACCCAAGGAAGAATTAGTAATTAATTGTTCCAAGGATTTTGAATATAAACATGATATCATTTTCTGGATTAGGTTGCATTACCAAATTCAAAACAAAGTCGACAAGAGAGATCTCAATATCTAAGATAACCGAGACCATAACCAAGGTTTCTTGATTGCCTCTTAGAAATATTAGAATTTTTTTTCTTGGTGGTGCCAGTGGTTTTCTATGTGCTAAAGGTAACTACTTTCTCATATTGTCTATTTGTCTTAACTTTTCTCTATTTTGCAGTCAACCTATTACTATATACCGAAATTATGTTCATCAAATTTAATATGATCTTAAAATCATAAACCAGATTTAGGTTTTATGTTGTGTATGAACATCAATTGACTCTCTTCTTTTGGATCAATCTTTTTCATATATTTAATTGATTTGTTTGCTTTCTATTATCTTGTCTTGTTATTGTATTTTTTTTTTTAATATTTGGTGAAAGAAATAAGGTTTCTTGAGGAAAAAAAAATTAATGCAATCCCAACAAAAACTTAGCAATAATATTTTGGGGGATCGTCTACAGTACATTAATGTACCGATACATCAAGTAGACTACGTTCAATACAGAGGTAGACTAGCTCAGTACACAGGTAGACATGCATGGAGTTAGTCTACCCTTGTACCAAGCTAGTCTACATCTATATTGAACCTAGTCTACTTGATGTATCGGTACATTAATGTACTGAAGTATTTTCCATATTTTGGTTCTATTATCTGGGAAAAGTTTTAGATTTTTTTCCCACCGTAGAATGAATCTTTTGGATTTGAAGGACTAAAATTGGGCTAGTGTAACCCTAAAGAACATTATTCATACCTAAATGGAAAAAGATTTCACATATAAAACATAATCACATAGCCACTTTATTAAATATTGTTATAATGTTGCTTTTCTATCTTTAACTTATCACTTTTTTTTTTTTTACGGAAAGAGGTTAGCCCATTATATAGATTCAGCAAGCAGTATAAAAACGAAACACCCCTATGGGGTCGATAGAAAGAATCATTCCTTAGGGAACCCTAAACCTATTATGGAACAAGAATAAGACCCAGAAAACCCCTAGTACACCCACCTTTTAGGAAATCCACGCACCATTATGTCAAACAAAAACCTAGAAACTCTGAAGCAAGTAAATTAAAATGATCCAGTTTGCGACCTAAAAAAATTTTAAACAGCACTTTGGGCCATAGAGACCCAACCCATCCAACCCCCTAGCAAAGAGGTAGTCCAAGCCTTGCATAACCCCAGACCAAGCCCAAGGATGAGGCTCACCATCCAGTTTGAGGCCCAATTGGCCCAAATACCCCAAACCATCGACCGAGTAGGAAACCTGAGAATCCCTAGCATCCTTGCAGGCCTCTGCGCCGCCGACCACCATGCCATCGTTACGAGCACAACCTCCGGCTTAATCCAACGGAAGACGCCCTCAACCAGCCCATTGTAGCTAGTCACACCTCCGCCAGCATCACAACCAAGTGTCATCTGAGATCCATCATAACCACCAACACGCTTACAGAATAAAATTTGCTCCGACCACCGTCAAACCTGTCCTCCTAAAGTCGAGGCTTTACGAGCTCCTCCACCAGAGATCTAGCACCACCCGCTTGTGTACCCATTTCCGATCCCCATACCGAATCCGCCTAAAAAACTTGAGAGAGGGTCTAGTTGGCATCCCAAAAACCAAACCCACCAGTAACCACCACCACTGGATTGGAGCCCATAGCCACAGCAGATCCGCATATCAACATAACCAGGAACAAAAGTCGAAACCATAGTTCGACAAGTTCAAAAGCACGTTGATGAAGAGGAACTCCGCCTCCATCCTTCCAAGGCTGACCGGAAAGAGCTGAGAAGTCATCTACCCGGGCCAGAAACTTGATGCCGCCACAAGCAAGCCTTAGCGAAGCCATAACCGTTCCACATCTTTAACTTATCACTAAGTTCATTGTTCCGAAAAAAATATTATCAAGTTCTTTGCATACTAGAATTGTGATATTTTTCATAAAAGAAAAAGAAGTCAATGAATCAAAAGTTTTTATTTTATTTTTTTTCATAAAAGAAAAATGAGTTATTGAATCAAAGCAGTGTTATTAAATTACCACCTTCATCTTTTATCAAAATTATGTAGATTAACAATGTTCAATAACCGAGGTCGTCGTGGTCGTGGTCGAGGCAAGAACAATATCAACAACAACAACAAGAATAACAATGAAGACGTACAGGCTCTAGTTGATTATTTACCCCAAAATGTAATTCGAAAGCGAAGGACTAGTACCACGAAGAAAAACCTTGGTATCGGGAAGAAAAGAACATTTGACAACATCACCGAACTGGAAGCAGATTTCTTCAAAGATGTGGAAGAGGCAGATGATTTGCCTGAGAATTATGAAATTCCTGGGCCAATTCCTGACTTGGTAGGCTTGCATACATACCCATTAGATGTGGCTTATCATCGTTTGTACAAGAGAAGGAGATCAGATGATGGTACCAGGAGGAGTGTTAGTAGAAAAGAAAATGAAGTGATATCTGCAACCAAGGAGAGAGAGACCACCCCCAACTCCAACTCCAAGATGGGCATTACAGTCAGTGATCACTTGTCAATGGGTTCTGCTCATGTTCAGAATAATGGTACTGGTACTTCTGGTGAAAAGATTGAAGAATCCAACTCTAACCCTAAGCCTTGGATTCTAAAATATGAAACTCCAAGACCAATTTCAGATAATCTTGATGAAATAATGAGCAATCAAAGTCTTTTTGTGAATTTCTGGGTAGATATTGATGATTGTAATGATTCAGATAATGAATAATAGTTTCTAGATTGAGACAATTGTAGTTCTTGTACTTAGGGTAAGACCCTGATATCAGTTGTAACATATTTGTCGGTATTAATAAATAAATCATTTTCAAATGAGTCATTAGAAATTTGTAACCAAGGTATTGATGTTTTTCAAAGCTCGTGAGCAACATATATAGTAGCTGAATTTCCAGCCTTAACTTACTGTTCTTTAATAATATAGTGACTCTCCAGCTTCTATCATGGACACTTCTACGTAATTTATTTTAATTTACTTGAGAAAATGACATATATCTTGAAAAATTTAGTCCAAATGGATAACATTCAAAATATATTCATAAATCTAGCATGGCTAAGAAAAAAACACAAATAAAAATGATTATCAAGAGGTTAGCTAGAGAACCACTATCGCGTTGAATAATAATTAAGCTAGGCCGGAGAATTAACAGACTCTAACATGAACCACTAGCACCTAGACTAATCTTCTCACCTTGAAATATCTACAACTTCCAAGCTCGAAGAAAACCTGGTTATCATCTTCTAACAAAACTAGAGGACTTTGCAGAATAAGTAACCAAAGCGCGGAGAAGCACTTTACAGGCAACACCTTCTCTATTTCCTTTCTCCTTTGCTATTGTTGTGTTTAATTGGAACAACTTTCGCTGTGTTTGGACGAGAAAATTACAAATTCTTAAGAAACTTTAAAATGATAGAATCTACAACTCCATCAATTAAAATGTCATTAATTACAATTTGTTATAAAGTAAAGAGAAGATGGAGAGAAAATAGTTGGGAGGAATTAGAAGTGTTCTCATCTCTTCAGTCTCATTAGCCTCCTTTATATAGAGGTAGGGTTTACATCAAAGTACATAACTAATGAGTATTTACATGGACATCCACATAGATAATAATATTTACAACACAATTTCCATTGTTTGGTTGTATTTATTAGGGCTGGGCACGGTCCCAGACCGGCACCAGTTTTACAGGGACCGGGACCGGGACCGGCAGTCTTACTTAAGGCCGGTCTTGCATTTGCACAAAACAGGGACCGGTCCAAACTCAGACCGGCAATGGTATTACAGGGACCGGGACCGACAGTCTTACGTCGGGCCGGGACTGCAATTGCAGCTAATAGGGACCAGGATAAACCCGGACCGGGACAAAACAGGCCAGTTTTTCTGGTTCCGATTCCAATCAATCTTGGCAGCACTGCTGCATTTTGCTGCTGCAATCAATCGTAGAAACAAAATAGTTATCCACACTTTTACTGCATGTTCACTCATACTGCATATAAAGATAAAAGGAAAACACATTACCATTTGTCTTTAAAAGAAGCAGAGCCAAATGAGATTAGATGACAGGAGAAATTCATGTTATAGCAGCAACGTTCCATTTGAGCCCAAATTAGCAAAAGCAAAAGCAAAACTTTTGGTTATCTTCTTTCCTAATCTCATAATTATGAAGAAAGAGAAAATTTTAGAGTGTTTAACTTACAAATACAAAAGAAAAGATTGTCACGCTCCAAACCCTGTGTCGGTGGATTTTAAGCACCTAACACTGAATCCAAGGTATGAGTGTTACAAAGAAAAATGTTCATTCTAGGCTCTTCATTCTAGACTTGTCTAATCCCTTTCCAGCTCGACAAACTCTTAGACTTCTCTACAAAAGATATTAGAGATGGGTGGGTGAGCAAAATCACGCTATATAGTATGCCAATGAAGCTATGTAGTTTTACTTGTATCATCAAATGATATACAATATCCCAAATACCATCACATCACATTATCCCTTCTTATTGGTTATCCTTAATTTAGTGACCCCCATGGGCACTTATTCGCAATTTCCGCCTTATACCTCCATGTGACGCATCCTTAACTTAGCATAACCAATCAAGAAGTTCTTATGCTCCATGAATAATCTCAGTCATCAATTCCATATGATATTATATACATATATAAAACCCACCTCAAAAATAAAATGTTAATTCACTTCAAAAAGAGACAAGAATTTTAGAAATAGATATGAAATTTGTAACACATTACATAAGCCACTAACCTCAACAATACAAATCGCTTCCTAGAATACCGATCATAAACAGAGCCTCTTAATACAGGATTTCTAGAAATAACCGTTTGATCTAATCAAACGTCATGATGAATTTGTAGTTTTTCACAGATTCAAAATCAGAGTTACGAATTAAAATTTATGATCTGCCGAAGTTTTAGAGAGATAAACTAATTTGAAAAAAAAAAGTACGGTAGAATAAAATGGGCTAAATCCTATATTTAGGGAAACCATGTGTCACCCATCCATGACATTTTAGCCACATGGTTGACAAGGTCAACAAATGAACAACGCACCTATAACCTTGTGGAACTGATCACTCGAAGACAAAACCTCTAATTTACCACTTAACATGTGTTTGGTGACTATCCAAAGTAGCTGATGTCATCATCCCCATACTGATCCTTCTTTACACGCACAGCACACGTTTTCACACTATCCCAATCACAAAGTGCCGCGTCTGCATTTAATTTCCTCTAATTAAACTTCAAACGTTCTATAAAAATAGAACGAAAATCTGAAAAATTCACTGAAAAATATTGTGAACTCGTAGTGACTTCTACTTTCAGTTTCTAACCTTGAAAATAAAATTTGAGATCTCACAAAGATAGATCGAGGCCTCAATGAGATAAAAGTCACTAGTCTGATTTGCGTACGCGTCATTCAGCTAAGCTTCTGCAGTTTTGCATCTTTTTCTTTTACTGGACGTTTTTTTTAATTTAAATATCTTAATCTTTCTTTTTAACATATATATTTGATACGAGGCATTCCTCAAACTGTGGCCCAAGGCGACCACCTTGGTTGCCTTGGTCGTGGGCTGGCCCTGACTGCACTTTATTAGAAGTCTTTTGGTATAAGCTACATCTTGCGTACCATAGTTGCGTGCTTAAGTGAGCAATGTAATTGGCTTTGGAATGTGATAGCTTTTATAGGTGTAATTGTTTTGCATATTCAATTTCAAGAAGTGTAAGGGAAAGAGTCAAACAGATGTAGTACATCAATATATATATATATATATATATATATATATATATTGGCTTTCCTTACTTCATATGAGAACTATTATTTGATTTTTCTTACCTCTGGAGACTAGAAGTATAATGATCGGGGTTTGTACAATGAAGAATATAGTTGCAAAGTAATGGTCATGAACATGGGCAGTTGCGCGCCATTGTAGCAGTTTTAAGGACAATCCAAGCTTCAGCCTTGAGAACGCATGCAGCTTTTAACATGTTCATATATATTGGCCTTTTTCTTTTCTCATTATTGTTTTGGTAAATTTTCAAAGGAAAATTAATGCAGCCAGACACGTATAAGTTGACTCTGTAACACAAAATGATTCAGCAAGAGTTTGATGAGCATAAGAACACTGTCTTATCTTACCTAACCAAAAAACAAAGCAAGAATAATTTGTCGTCTTATGTACGCAGCTAGTTTTGACTTCTGAATTCGTATTCATTGGCATATATATTGGCCGTCAATGAGGTCACGGTAGATGATACTTATTTACTATCAATCCATTTCTGTCCATATTTATATAATTACTGTCAATACGGTAGTTTCGTTTTCAATTTTCCAACACAACCAACGGTGAAGATCACCCATGCATGTGCGTAAACGAATAAAATAATTGTGAGCCATTGACCTCAGAGAAAAAACTCTAATTGTCAAACTATTATGATGCATGCATGTAAATTACATGATGTAATTAAGAAAAACATGGGACGACTCATCCGTACTTGGCGTACTTGTCCTTGATTATTACTTCGTCATCAGATAAAGTTGGAAGATCCCATCCGTACCTTACGACGTACCAAAATCAACTCAGTTCTTTTTTTTTTTTTTTTTTTTTTTTTGAGAATGCAAAATCAACTCAGTTATAAATATATGCAGTGACAAACCAATTGATACAGCTTATACTAAACTTGTGTGTGTGCGAGAGAGAGAGAGAGATGGCGGACCAGAGGAATGGTAGCCTTGAAGATACACCAACATGGGCTGTATCAGTATTTGCTTTGTTTATCTTCGTGCTATCCTTTATAATCGATGATGGTCTTCATCGTCTAACGAAGGTATGTGTATTCTGCATGTCTATATGTATATATGTGTGTGTGAAGGTTTAGTATATATATATGGCCGGTGGTTATTGACATGCTCTTTTATTGGTTTTCATCAACAGTTTCTTAAAGGAAGGAGAAGAAAATCCCTGAATAGGGCTTTGAAGAAGTTCAAAACAGGTAATCACAAGTCTGCTGCCAATTTTCCTGGCCTCATTCTTTATTCCACAATTTTTTTTCAATGATTTGTTTCTTTGGTAATCTCTCTACTCTGAACTCTTAACTAAGAAGTAAGAAGTCTTCATCCTGCAAATGCCTGGCCTGATTCTTTATAAACGTTGATGGTTCCTCTCTTAAAAAAAATATATATATAAATATATATAGGATTTTTCTCAGGTACGGACGTCCGTACCGAAATTTCGGTATGGATTTCCTGTTTTCGACCACTTTCCGGCCACATTTTTACATCTTAACCGTTCAGTTTTTAGGTCCTAACGTATAGATCACCTCTACAAAATTTCAGCCAATTTGGTGATAGTTAAGGCGTCTAAAACTGCAATTTACATGAACGGACTGAATCTGTCAAACCGGAACCGTTCGTATTTATAATGATAAATTGCAGTTTTGGATGCCTTAACGATCACCAAATTGGCTGAAATTTTGTAGAGGTGATCTATACATTAGGACCTATAAACTGAACGGTTGAGATGTGAAAATGTGGTCGGAAAGTGGGGGAAAACCGGAAATCCGTACCGTCCGCACCTGAGACGGACTGTGTGTGTGTGTGTCAGGACCTATAAACTGAACGGTTGAGATGTGAAAATGTGGTCGGAAAGTGGGGGAAAACCGGAAATCCGTACCGTCCGCACCTAAGACGGACTGTGTGTGTGTGTGTCTATATATATATATATATATATAGGGCCCTTCTAGTGAGGGATCCATTTTTTTTTGTCTTTTCTAGGGATAGGGTATTAGACCAACTTTCCGATAATATTTTTGCATCTCAACCGTTCAGTTTTTAGGTCCTAATGTGTAGATCACTTCTACAAATTTTCAGCGAAATTTGTGATTATTAAGGCATTCAAAATGGCGATTTAAGATTATAAGTATGAATGGTTTAAGTTTGACAGAGTTGGTTCGTCAGTTGATTTAATCTAGTTTGATACCTTAATGATTACCAATTTAGTTGAAAATTTGCAGAAATGATAGATACATTAGGACCTAAAAGCTGAATGGTTGAGATGCCATTTTCTAGGGATAGGGTATTAGACCAACTTTCCGATAATATTTTTGCATCTCAACCGTTCAGTTTTTAGGTCCTAATGTGTAGATCACTTCTACAAATTTTCAGCGAAATTTGTGATTATTAAGGCATTCAAAATGGCGATTTAAGATTATAAGTATGAATGGTTTAAGTTTGACAGAGTTGGTTCGTCAGTTGATTTAATCTAGTTTGATACCTTAATGATCACCAATTTAGTTGAAAATTTGCAGAAATGATAGATACATTAGGACCTAAAAACTGAATGGTTGAGATGCCGAAATGTGATCGAAAAGTTGATCTAATGCTCTATCCCTAGAAAAATTAAAAAAATAATCCCTTACTAGAAGAAGGGCCCTCATATACCCAATATATATATATATATATATATATATATGTGTGTGTGTATTTTTTTTGACAAACAGACACATAGTCTTGCTTGTTGTAAACAGAAATGCAAACGTGCACACTACTTACAGAATTCAGAACTTCGACTGATAAAGCTATTGTTTAATCCTTCAAATGTTGCTGCGATTTATGCAAAATTGAATCGCAACTCCACAAGTTTTCTTCAGAACCAGTCGATATATACATCTAAACATTTTCCCCGTAGTTCGGAACCCCGATAGGTACAGATAGAGACAGTTGTGTGGTCGCTATAAATAAAAAACCAGAGAATGAATTTAATATGTTAAAAAAAAAAATTTATAATATGAATACCGATAGGTACGTACAGACAGAGACAGTTGTGTGGCCACTATAAATAAATAAAACCAGAGAATGAATTTAATATGTTAAACAAATTTTTATAACATGAATACGATTGGTGATTCGTTTTTTCTTTGATGTATGTTTATGACTTTATTCTAACAGAAATGATGCAACTGGGTTTCTTATCACTGCTTCTTACTCTGTCGGAAGTACCAATATCGAATATCTGTGTCTCTCAAGTTTTGGCAAACTCTTTTCTTCCCTGCGAGTATCCCTCGGACTCAACTAGTGTCTCATCAGCCGCACAACTTCCAGCTTCAAATACCAACTTCTCTAAGGAAGTCACCACTCAAACTTACTGCGAGGCAAAGGTACAATAAATGTAATTTCATAATTATTTACATTTTTTGTTGGATTATAATATTAATCACATGGTTTAAAATATGTGCGACCTTGTATGATGCATCACATAATACAATAAGAAAAATTGGCTTCAAAAATATCTAACAATAAAATTAAGGAAAATTCTAGTATATGTTGACGTATGCCATACATTAGTAACTTTTTTGAAGGGAATAAATATGATTCATCAACCAAACTTGGTCAGAGCTAAAAGAGTACATACTGAAACCTACATCATCGTTTAGCAAACCTGTAACATATATATGCATGTCAGTAAGGCCTGCATGACAAAAAAAATCCTAACAAGTAAGAGTGTAATATATTATATTTTAAGAAATAAATTTTAAAAAATAATAATATCAGTAGAAACACTCCTACAACATCATCCGTTACTTTAGGTAGACTTAGCCGAGACATACATTTTTGGCACAGTAACACTGCAAAGTTCCAAAGTAGATCCACTAATGAAGAACAAAACTAACCAGACAATTGCAGCAGCATTAATATTATTGCCACCACTTCCCAAAAACTGGTAGAGATGGTGACATGCTGCCTAATGCACACATTTGTGCTACAAACATCACTTTGACTTTCAATACTTTCCTTAATGCTACCTAATCAACATAATAAATATTTTAGTTGTATATTTAGCATTTGAGTTTACATGTATTTTTAATAAATTTTCATTTCAACATTTTTTTTCTGTTCTTTTCAATATGGCATTCAGGGGTTGGTTTCTCTAGTGTCAAGGGAAGGAATCCTGCAGCTAAACGTCTTTATATCCGTCTTGGCAGTGTTTCATGTTCTCTACTGCATCTTAACTATGTTTCTTGGGATGGCCAAGGTATCAGAATTAAACTCCTTATACTAAATGCAATTATAGATATGATTTTACTATATCAATAGAGAACCGAAGCAGTGTTCGCACAGCCGCCAGTGACCAATAATATCATGTTCACCTACTATTGAATTTGAACTGAAGGGTTGAGATCTAATGATAGTTGGTCACCTGATGACTGGGGCTTAAGTGTTCTGTTTGCAAATCGAAACAAAAACAATTCCTATAATCCTATATGATTATAAGATAACTATAACTTTTACTGATCGACTTGCATCTAAAAATTATTTGTGATATATACAGATGAGAAAATGGAATGAATGGGAGGATGAAACTCAGACACTAAATTATCAGATTCTTAATGGTAGGTCATGCATGCTTCTATTTGTTCACTATAATCTTCAGTCACTTACTCACTTTTGATGCGAGATGTTGGATGCACATCTTTTTGCAAGTGTGACTACTTGTGAAGGATTAATTCTTTCCAGTATCGAACTAAAATGGCACAAATATGGAACTTCACTATAAAACTGGTCTGCATATATGGCACCAATGTATGATAAACTTTTTTGACTTGTGTATAGATCCAAGGAGGTTCCAGCACACCCATCAAACGCCTTTTGGGAAACGACATCTAAAGATCTGGAGTAAACACCCTCTCCTGCTATGGCCTGTAAGTTAAAATTGCACATATAAAACTCACAGGAACTACTCCTATGAGTGAGATTTGGAGAACTAATTTGTTGTATTGAAGGGAGATACGAAATTGTACTTTAATTTGTTGTTAAATATACATGAGCTTTATTAACTTGACTTCTATTAATTTTCACTCTTCATGATTTACGTTAGGTTTGTTTTGCTCGGCAGTTTGGTGGCTCAATATCAAAAGTAGATTACATGACTCTGCGAAATGGGTTCATTGTGGTAAGCAAAATATGCAAATGTCGTTTACTCGTTGCAAATAGTACATTTTCGTCAACGTATTTCTGCATAAATTTTATTAGTGATAGACTAGCTAGTTCGTTACATAAATAGATCAACTTCCTATAATAATAGAGATATGGCGTTGTCTACTATTCTGGAAAGTAAGTCTAGCTACCACTACAAAAAGCTAGTCTGCTATTACCTAAAAACAATGTGTCAATACATTAGTATCAACTTCCATCCGCCATCCCGTTTACTTATAATTTGTAATATTTCAAATTAATTTAGAATCACACAAGCTAGCTCCATGCCAACAATCTATTATTCATTAATGTATCGGAAAATGTATTGAAACCTGTGCGTGTGTATGAGTGTGATCAAGTTCTGATATTTCTCTTGTTTCTTTGGTTCCCCAGGCCAACATCAAAGAAGGTAGCAGCTTCAATTTCCTGAACTTCCTTGCTAGAGCTTTCGATGACGATTTTGAGCAAGTAGTTGGAATCAAGTAAGCTATTGATGTTTAATTGAATTTACATGCAGGAATTTAATTGATGCACACATTTGTAATAAGTAGAATTAATGATGATATTTACCACTCTTGTAGGTTTTGGATTTGGATCTTTTCAATTCTATTCATTTTTTTCAATGCGCATGGTAAGACGCTTACTAAAATAATTTTTGTAATTCTCAGTAAATTTCTCAAAAAAAGAAAAGAAAAAAAAAAGAAATATATGTAACGAGTCACTATATTTTTGCAGTGTTCTACAACTATTATTGGCTACCATTCATTCCCTTACTGGTACGGTCTAGTGCCCTACACAATTTTATCACGTTTCTTTAAGATTACGTCAACCTTATTCTGGATTAATAACATCTGGTGTCATTTCTTTAATCAAGATTGTTCTACTCGTGGGAACAAAGCTGCAAGTCGTGATAACTAAAATGTGCGCGGAGAGTTGTAAGAAGAATCCTGTGATTCGAGGAAGCTTTGTGGTGGAGCTCAACAATGATTTATTCTGGTTTGGTCAACCCAATTGGCTTCTTCATCTCCTACAGTTTGTCCTAATCCAGGTAGCTATATATATAGATAACTGGGTTTTTTTACACATGCATGGTTAAAAAAGTGTTTTGCTTCTAGTTAATTATCAGAAATCTAATTCAGTTAAAATGGTTTGCAGAACTCGTTTCAGCTGGCATTCTTGACCTGGAGTTGGGTAGGTATCAACTCATATAAGTTAATTGGCAAAATCAATCAAGTAATTTGAACTTACATCCTAAAAGTTTGCTGATCGATCCCATGAATTGGCAACTATGTACAGATTGAGTATGGCCAAAGTTCATGCTTTAATCGAAGAACAAAAGATGTTATCATAAAGAGTACTATGGGAATTGTTGTGCAGTTGATTTGTGGTTATGTAACCCTCCCTCTTTATGCACTGGTTAACCAGGTAGTGACTTGTGCCTCCCCCTGCAGAAAGATAATAAAAGCAATAGACATTTTTGTTTATGTTTTGTTTCTTAATCAAATGGTTCCTCATATATGTATAGATGGGGTCTGGCATGAGGAAAGCAGTATTTACTGAGCTCGTAGTTGATGGCCTAAAAAACTGGCACAAGAATGCAAGCCACAGACTATTGAAGAATGGATCCACTACTTCAAGGAAATCATCAAATTCTGCACATTTATATTCAACAGATGACTCCTCAATTCTAGACAATGAATGTAGCTACAAAACTCCTAATCTAACCATCGTGAGAAGCTCTTCTTCTACCTCCGAGATAATTGAAGAGCAGGTTCCACCCGGTTTAACTCCGAAGAATGGATCCAGTACTTCAAGAAAATTATCAAATTCTGCACAATTTTATTCAACTGATGACTTCTCAATTCCAGACAATGAATGTAGCTACAAAACTCCTCATCCCACCATTGTGAGAAGCTCTTCTTCTACCTTCGAAATAATTGAAGAGCACGTTTCACCCGGTTTAACTCCAAACCTGGATACTACAAGCTTACCAACTCAAGAAATCACCAGAGACGAAGAGAAACCCAACATCATCAACAAAATAATCTATGACGGTGAGATCTCATTTGGGAGCAGTTGGAAATTAAAGCTGGAGAGCATTAGCAAGAGAAGTGGAGAAATCACTTCAATAATTGAAGAAGAAGTTAACTTCGATTAGTGATAAGTAAAAACCGCGTAAGGCTTTACTGTATCACCGATAAGTAGAAATCACTTTAATAAGTAGCCTCTCTCTCATACCTACTTTTGACTTGCACACCTTTAGCTTCTGTGTGTATGCCCTACATGCGTGTATATATTAATATATAACAGAAATTCCGTAAGTAGTTTCCCAATTGGTTAGGAAGTTTATTGATTTTTTTTTTTTAAATTAAGAGAATAAAATTGTCAAATATTATGGTGGAGATAGTTGCAACATATAACTCATATAAGTAAGTCAGAAAAACCATTGTGGTTTGTTATTTATCAAAATTTGAAATGTAAGAAACAAAAACGTGATCTCAACTAAAATGCTATACCAAAATACATATTCTATGGGTACTATGTACATATAACTGTGGTGAATAAGCAAAAATAAAATCTTCAGCTTCCTCTATCACTACATTTTGCAGGGGGTCGTCTTGGATACCTTGGTGTTTGTCATACCCTTACTTTTTTATTTTTTTTACTTTTAGTAAATTAATATAGTGGAAACCTACTGAACTGGTCAACGAGTTACCCAATTAAATATCGACATGTGTCATTTTTAAAAATAAAATTTACCATATTAACAACACACTCTTTCTTGATATGTAACATTGTTAAAAACCATGTAACAAGTATTGTCAAAATAATAAATTACACATAGTTGAACTACAATTACGACTTATAACAACAGTTGTCGTGGTTATTGTAATTGAGTGGTCAAAGATGTAAATATCATATTTGGACAACTTTTATCAAATTTAGAACCTTGATTATCAAGTGGAGAAGCTCCTTACAATATTGAGTTGTTACATATCTTTTGGTCTAATTTTAATTTTACCATGTTCACAACACAAATGTTGTCGGAATTGTAAAATGGTTGGTAATCTTGTAAATGGTATAGTTTTTGAAGTAATTACTACAATCAGAACAAAAGTTACCG
>BDJD01001936.1:129438-151141 GCA_002564525.1 Rosa multiflora | reverse complement strand
GTAAAATGCATGTAAAAAGAATTATATTTGGTTAAGGAAACTACTAATGATATAATTAATTGGTAATAAAGATTACTTAACTAATACTAATTTTTCGAACTTAGGTTAGAAGGTTTTTGTTTTTAATAAGGAAAAAAATGTAATTTTCAATTGTGTAATATATTGTCCATTAATAACAAGCATTAATCAAGCATTAATTCACTAATAATAAAATTAATTAGTAATATAGACTATTTAACTAAAAGTAATTCGGTGAACCTAGGATATAAGGTTCTTTTAATTTTTTTTTAAAAAGGAAAAATCATAATTGTCAATTGTCAATTGATAATCAAACATTAATTGGCTTTATTGTTTTCACTATCTTTATTGTTTCCAATTCAATCAGTAGTTTGTGTTACCAAAAAAATTAGAAAGGCTAAGGGCTAAACAAGTTACCAATTTGTTAAATATTTTGAACCATTGGATATATTACTAATCCAATGGTCCAAAATATTTAATAAAATGAGGGTATGGAAAACACCAAGGTACCCAAGAATTCTCCCATTTTGCAGTAACAAAACAGGTTCCACACCACATAAAGCAGTAACCACTGACGACTGAACATCCATCTCCAATACTTCACTAATTGAACTCCAACATAATAAATAACAATGCTAAAACAGCTCCGCGGACCGGACTTTGCTTGAAAATTAGAATCAATGTTGTACCACCTCCGCGAAGTAGACCGACATATCATTGAAATTGAAGAACCATGCCATCAACATCCACGAAGCACTTTCAGTTCTTAATTATCACCAGATTAATAATGAAAATCCATGTACAAAATCACCAATCGACCTTCTTCTGATTAATTAGTTTCTAATAAAAAAAAATATCCACCAACTTAATACCAGGTTGTGAAAATTTGTTGTCGAGGGTTGTGAGTAACTACAGGAAGCCCCGTTTTCCTTTAAAATACTTCCTCAGTACCTCATTGTATATGGATTCAAAGCTCTACATAGAAAGGCTGCTGGAATATTTTCTACACCAACACACCCATGCCACAACATGATCCAGGTAAACCTAATGGAACTGAGGAGAGACCACTCTCTTCAATCACTGCCCAAAACGGTAAAACCACAATTTTTTTTTTGGTGAATAGAGATAAGGATTCATTGCGCAGAACGGCAAAACCACAAAATTTGCTGCAAAGGAAACAATTCAAATCCCTCTTTTCATCCAGCAACTAAGGCTCAGTTTGGCATTGATTCCTGACCTGCTTTTAGAACTGCTTCTGCTTTTGGGTCTACTCTAGAGTGTTTGGTAAAATTTTCAAAAGCAGCTTTAGGTCCAAATAGCTTCTCCCCACAGCTGATTTTGAGAAGCTACCAATTGGTTGCTTTTGGAGCTGCTTTGGGGAAAAACACGGAGCAATAGTAGAAACTTAATGAAATTTATTAAACTACCAATTTTGTCCTCCTCCTTTCCGGAAAATTACATTGAAACAAATAGGGTTCAGCTTTGATCTTCATCCCCTCGTTGCCGTCAAAACTACATTGCAACATCTGTTGCTCATCGAATTTCTCCTCCTTCTCTCTTTGCAAATTGTTGTGCTTGAAATTCCGGGGCAAGACAAGCCTCGCAAACTCCACAGGGTCCCAAACCACGAAGCTTCTTCCAGTAGAACCCCACGATATGATCAAATCCAACGACGGGTCGTCCACCAAATCAAATGTCTTTGCACAAAAACGGCGGCACCGGAGTCTCATGCAGACACTGAAGCGGCTGCGGCACTCCCACATAATCGCTACTCCCACCACTGAAAGGTTCAATCTTGCTCTCCTCACCATACTCTCGGGTTCGATCTTTTTTTTCGATTTCATATTCGTGCTCATGTAATTGGTATTGTTTTGCGAGTTGGGTTTGTGCTTTTAAGCATTATTGAAGTTTCTTCCTTGCTTAATTTGGGATATGAAGTATAAAGGTTTAAATCTCTTTAGTTATGCAGTCACTCCAATTATATGTAGAGTTTGGCAGAGAGTGAACACTACAAACTCTTGAAAGGTTGCCCATTTCAGTTTCAGGTAAGTTCCTTTCTTTTCATCACTTCGACTTCCAAATTGGTTTTCTCTCTCCAATTCTATTTCATTTATTTTTTTATGCATTTTGGGGTACGAAGAGGTTTCCTTTGTATAAAGATTGTTTTATTGAAACTGTTTGTATGTGCTGTTGCAGGTTGAACTCGCTTAGCACATTTACAATGGATTTGGAAGTTTTGGGGCATGAGTTGTAGTTCATTCAGGTTTTGATCGTTCGCTTGTTTTTGGGTTCTTAGTATTTACATTAGGAAAGATTTTGGAATCAGAAGTGATGAATTTAGTGCTCATAAAGTAGATTCTTCTAATATTTGCAAAGTAGAGAGATATGTATGATTCAGTGTATGGTGGTGGTAGAATGGACCTAAAATACTTATTCATTTGATCTGTTTACCAATCTACATGTACATGTTTATTGCATTACCATGGCTAATAATAAACTATAGCATACCTACTAGGCTAAGTAGGCATCTTGTATCAGTTGCATGAGTTGGCCATTATCAACTTTAGTTTTTCTTTAATCCTATATATTGTAATAGTTTCTTCCCTGACTGTAGCAAGTTTGTACCATCTTCCCCAGGATCCTAATTCAAAGCATCTAGGAAATACGGTTTGGGATGCATCACTGGTATTCGCCAAGTTTCTGGTAATGACTCTTGTAAAGTTCCCATGATTTTAGCTTTCACATGTTGCTACGTTCTTCTGGTGTATGATTTGTGTAGGTTTACAGTTTGAGTTGAAACTTTATGGGTCCATTTGAGTCCAATATTTGGATGACGAACGAAGAGCAAGATGTACTCATCCTTGAAATAGATCTATTATGCATTGATGACTTTGAATGTGATTACCAGAACATAAAAGCTATAAAGTCTTTACAAGTTAGGTCATAAAAGTCTCAGAATTATTGTTCTCATTAGACAATCTACAATTCTTTCTACAAGGTTGATGTACTTAATAACAAACATATAGTAACATAAAACAATGACAAACATATTTTGTAAGTAAATAATCAGAAATATTTTGCTTCCTAGGAATTATTAAGGTTATTCAGTTCACTAGTTTGGGGGCAAAAGGTAACAGTCATAATTCTTTGAAATTCAGATTGGGGATCCTGTTTGGATTGATAGAGCTATGTATGCGCTGAAGAAGTCAGATGGGATTATGGAGGAGGTGGCCGAGGAGGAGTTGATGGATGCCAATGGCGCAAGTGGATTCTATTAGCATGTTTATATGTCCTCACACTGGTGTGGTGCTGGCGGCGATGATGAAGCTCCAGATTTGGCCTGCCGGTTTGCGAACCCACTGGTTCAAGTGGGGCTGATTTTGGGTCGATATGGATGTTTTGAAGAAATAATTGAGTAATTCAGAGGCTCCAAAGCATTAGTTTTGTAGAGGGCATTGTGAGTGTGTTCTGCTCTACTGCTTCATGTACTCTAAATTTTATTCATTATTTTTGCTTAAAGCGTTTAGGCATTGGTATTGTTCTCTATGTACTTTTTACTTTGGTGATTCAATGTAGGATGAGAAACTGTTTTAGCTTGTAGCTAGTGCTCAGAATATGGTGGAGAAGGGAGTTATTTATAAGGCAACATTGCCAAATTTTGTGTATGTGTTCATTATCATATGAATTTCACCACATTTTTCCTTATAACAAGTTTTCTTTAGCTTCCAAGTCTCTACTTGCATTCTGTATACCACAGATTTCTCCCTTTCACATATTTTGCTGTGAATTGCTTGTTCCTTTCTTTGTTCGGTATCTAATAGTAAGAAGGAGAAAACTTCTGATTGCTTCCTTGCTTGCTGGAAGAGCAGTGCAATTGTTAGCCCCTTTGCCAATGGCAGCTAAGGCCTTGGCAATCAGGGAGGCAATTTACCTAGCAGGATCCTTTTCCAATGTAGACATTGTTCAGGGAGGATAATAAACAAGAAGGAGATGGTTCGGCAGGACAAGAAATAGAGATGTTAAGAAATACAATTGCACTACTTAATTAGCATTTAGTTGTAAATTTCAAGTGAATTTAATGGTTCCCGTTGAACTATGGTCGGGAAATTAATCTAAATATTCTTGACTTATTTTGTGTAATAGTAAAACATAATATGCATATTGAAGGGTTTAAAATAAATCTTTTATTTAGTCCAAGCAAAGATATACAAGGATAATACATGAGAAATTTTTATTTGGTATGGTTATATAATCAAAAAATAAAATTATGTATTTAGTAGCATACTGTAGCACATATGACCACTTTGGTAATTATACCCAACTAAAGCGCTTTTGTCTTCAACTTACCAAACACCTAGAAATTGCTTTTCGCTCTCACAGCACTTTTAAAAATAGTTTACCAAACACCTCAGCTGCTTCCTCTCACAGCAAGTTCGGAAGTGCTTCCTCTTAGAGCAAGTTCAAAAGTGCTTCCTCTCACAGCACAACAATCCCAAACTAAGCCTAAATCTCGTCGAAGTCATCGAACAGACAAACACAAACCAACCATAGAACCCAGTTACTCGATCCTTTATAAACAGGCTCATCAATTACGACTGTAAGCTAAGCCATTCATTACACAATTCAATCCAAGAGGAGCATTTCTATATCGTTTAGGATATGTCCGTCAATTCACAAATAATTAAAAAATCAAAAATTAAACCCACGGATTTTGATGCCCCGCATGGGCCGCCACATCGTTCTATGATGGGTCCTTACTAACGAATGGGCAATTATGTTGGATTTAAGACTCCAACAATCGTCCACCACTTAATGCCCTTGCTAGGCAATTTCCTTACTACTAGATTTGCGGATGTCACTTTGATGAGACAGTCTTCCCATCGTTAGAAGGAGATAAGAACACTGATGTTTAACAGGAACGATAGGAATTGTCGTGGTCTATCCCCACTATGTCTCATCTCGATCCCCACTAAAGTGACGAGATCATACATATCTGCTACAAACATGCCTACAAGGAATGACGTCCTACGAGAGGATGTAGCGCCACCCTACACGGAGGTAGGCATGGCGCCAACGCTAAAGAGATTGGCACTCTGGCGTTATAAGCTATGGCTCCAGCTAGGATGCGTGGGAGGCCCGTGGGTTCGAAAGATACTTTAGCACATTCCAATCTTTTGATCATCAAGCCTCAAAATCCGTCTCATGAGAATCTTTCAGATTATGGTTATCGTTGGGGAATCCTCAACGTCGGAATCTATTCCTGAGAATATAGAGCTCTATGAAAATTACACTAGTACATGAGACGTGAGATAGAAACTCCATCATGATTGATGATGTAATCACACATTTCGTTGTGCATGAGTTTGTTGAGTGTGATGATATCGAACCACGCTCCGTTGATGAATGAATGTCAGCTTAAAGAGATTTGGCCTAAATGGAAAGATGTGATCCAGGTTAAGTTGGATTATCTAACGAAGATGAATGTTTTTGAGCTAGTGATGCCAACACCTCCTGACATTAAACCTGTTGACTAATGTGTATTCGTTAGAAAGCGTGATGAGAAAAAGATATAGTAATCTCGCCTTATGGCGCAAGTCTTCTCACAAAACGCCCTGAAATCGACTACGATGAGACATATTCTCATAATGGATGTCATTGCACTCCACTACCCTGTCAGTTTGGTAGTTTCCAAATAACTGAACATGCAGCTTACGAATATGGTCACTACGTATCTTTATGGGGATCTAGATACGGAATATACGTGAAGGTTCATGGTGAACTCCATTTACCTAAGTCAAGTGGCTCTAGACCACAGAGCGCATTTTACAATGAGGTTGAAACGCTCACTAAAGTGACTTCTTGATTTGGAAGGGATATGCCCACACGTTTCCATAACAAGTTTTGTATTCTGTCGCGGTTCATGTTGGACATGTCTTTGTTAGAAGCCCTTAAAGAGTTAAGGGAAACTGCTGAACACTTGAAATCATATTTTAAGATGAAGGATTTTGGGAGAATACGATTATGTCTCAGTTTGGAAGTTGAGTAATGTGTTGATAGATTCTTAGGCCCCCATGATCGTCCGTAGTCTTAGTCCTGAAAAGGATACTCTTCGTCTGAAGGATGATGGTGAAGATGTGCTAGAGGCGGAAGTGCCCTACATAAGTACAATAAGAGTATTATTATACTTAGCTCAATGCACAAAATCAGACATCTCATATGCTGTGAACTTGTTAGCTAGATATAGCTTTGTGCCAATGCGACGCCATTGGATTGATGTAATAGGTATCTTTCTGTACTTGAGATGCACGATTGATATGAGCTTGTTCTATCCCTACAGAGAGATGATGGATTCGGACCCATCACACACCAGGAACGCTACCAACACTGGCCTGCGTACTCTATCTCTATCCCAAAACAACATGTGTTTTGGAAGGTTTTGCTGATGTTGAGTATCTCTCTGACCCACACAAAAATCTTCCCAAATTGGTTAAGTGTTCACCATGGGTAAAGACCGTGATATCTTGGAGGTCTACAGAACAGACCCTAGTCGCTATATCTTCTGACAATGCAGAGATTATTGCTCTTCACGAAGTGGTTTGTGAATGCATATGGATTGGATCCATAATTACGCATGTTCGAAGCAATTGTGATTTGAAGTCTACCACAGATGTGCCTACCAGCATTTAGGATAATGTTGCTTGTTTTGAACGAATGAAGCAAGACTACATCAAAAGCGACAACACCAACCATTATCAGCAACAACAGACTCTTCTCAAGATCAAAAGATCAAAGTGAACTAGGTTCGATCTGAGGACAGCGTGGCAGACTTGCTCAGTAAGTCATTGCCTAAATTCTACTTTCGAGAAACATGTTGGTAGCATCGTTTGCGGAAGTTTTCCAAATTCCCATGACCGTAGTCATCAGGGGAGATGTCTATATGTATGGTCTCGAAACGTGAAGGGTGTGTCTTTTTCCCCTTTAACCGAAGTTATTTTTGTCTCACAAAGTTTTTGTTACTCGGCAAGATTTTTAATGAGGCAACGAGAGGAACACCACGTTTGGGCGACACAAGGGGGAGTGTTCAAGTAAATCCAGAATATGTGTCTGACCCAAACTCTAGGTTACTTGACCTAGTTGTAATAGTCTAATAGAGTTTTAAATTAGAGATATTCACGAGATATTCATAGATATCTAATTAATTGTATGATTATTTTTCCTTATACAACTCTGATTGTAATCCTCTATATAAAAATGTATCTATTATCAATGAAAGTACGACTCAATTATCTCTCAATTCAGTTTTCCTTAAACAAAAATATAATAATAAAATCTGCCCTTCAAATAGTGGAGTGAAATTGGCACCTCCCCCTCCCATTTATTTTTTATTTTTTAAGCACTTCTATGTTTTTATTCATGGCTTTCGTAATCATATCTAATTTATGTAGATCCCCTAATAAGTTTCTACTAGATTTGATAATGGTTATTACATATTATGATTTATGATGCTTATGACTAGTGAGTGCATCATCACACGCGTCAATTAACATTTTTATTTGCAAAAAAACAGAAATGAAAATTGAGACGCCTTGATTAGTTACAAGTGGATATTAAAACAAAATCGAAGTAAATGGAACTATCACCTGTCCAATAACAAAATAGAAAGATGTCGTCGTTGCAAATCCCAAAATTGACTCAATACACACAAGATTAATTGACTTTGCTGATATGCAACATCTAACTCAGACTTTTTTTTTTCCCTTTACCCAAAGCCTGGAAAGCATTTGATTTAGCAACAAAACTCTCAATAGCATTTTCCATAAGCCGCAGTTAGCCAAGAGTTATTAACAATAGTAGAAAAGTTTGGATGATAAATCCCACGTACAAAATGATTCAGCAAGTCTGATAAGCATAAGATCTACGTAACCTAACCAAATTTAAAAACAAAGCAAGTCTAACTTGTCGTCTTATGTATGTACATTAGCCATCAGTGAGGTCATGATAGATGATAGTTATTTACAATCTATCTGTTTTCATTTATATTTCTATTATTACTTTCAACAAGCGAGTAGTTTCGTTTTTCATTTTTAAATAAAACCAAACTGTGAAGATCTACCCATGCACGTGCGTGAATTATTAAACTAACTGTAAACCGTTGAAACAAACGTAATTGGCAACTAGCGATTCATGGATATATATATATATATATATATATATAATACACACGCACACTATATGTATGCTCAAAAACATGCGACGGCTCATCCGTATTTGCCGCGCCCTAGTAATAACGAACGGGTAATGATTGCATGAGAAATCCACCCCTAGCCTCCAGAAATCAAACTCAGGTATAAATACATGCAGAGAGAGAGAGAGACAGACAGAGAGAGAGATGGTCAACCAAAGGGAAGTTAGCCTTGAAGGTACTCCAACATGGGCTGTATCAGTATTTGCGTTGTTTATCTTCTTGCTATCCTTTGCCATTGACGATTGTCTTCATCGTCTAACAAAGGTATGCTTCTCATATTTTTATCTATATGCAAAAGTTTAGTTGTACATGTACATGCATGCTTGAGATATATGGTGGGTTTTTAATCTAATATTGGTTAATTTCATCATCAGTTTCTTAAAGGAAGGAGAAGAAAATCCCTAAATAAGGCTTTAATGAAGTTCAGAACAGGTAAAGTCTTTGCCTTGCTTCCTTCTTTATTCCACAACATCTTTGGAATGATCTTTTGTTTTGTTCTTTTGGTAATCTCTCTACTCTTAAGTAAACAGTTTATTCAGTGATGGTTAATGGCACAGAAATGGGTTTTCTGTTTGTTGTGCTGTGAGATGGCTGGAAGTTTTAAAGTCCAATATACCTCTTAAAAAGTATAACAGGCCGGCTCATTCTAAATAGATATGCAGACTTACTAACTACGACTGAAATACAAGTGTTGTTCATAAGGTCTTGTTATACCGTTTGAACAGTGCTGATTACTGAAATTTATGCAAAATCAAATCTGCAAGTCTAGAATTTTGCTTGAGAACCAGTCTTATCTATACAATCATTTTCCCGGTTTTTCAGAAACCCCAAACGGATAACGACGGTTGTGTAGGCACTAAGAATAAATCAACCAGGCCAAGGAAATTTTTTTAATATGAGTAATTAGCATATGTATATAACATGAAAACGTTTGGTGATTTGTTTTTTTCTTTTGATGTATGTTTATTCCAACAGAAATGATGCAACTGGGTTTCGTATCACTGCTTCTTACTCTGTCCGAAGTACCAATATCGAATATCTGTGTCTCTCAAGTTTTGGCAAACTCTTTTCTTCCCTGCGAATATCCCTCGGACTCAACTAGTGTCTCATCAGCCGCACAAGTTCCAGCTTCAAATACCAACTTCTCTGAAGTCACCACTCAAAATTACTGCGAGGCAAAGGTACAGCAAATATAAATTCATATATAATCTTTTGGTCCAATATTGGTCTATTATTTTTTTGCCTGTCTGGCTTTGGTTGTACTGGGCTTTGCCCTCCCCTCTTTGGTTTAATATACTCGTTTATTTACAAAAAAATAAAATAAAAATATTGGTCTATTATTTATTTGAATTTATTAGGTACAGTAGCTTAGATGTAATACACACACGCAACCGGTGGTGTTCACTTGCTCATCAGTCACCTTTAGTTCTAAAAAAAATAAAACACTTCAAACTTAAAAATATTTTTTTTTTCTACTATTGGATGTAGATATGCAAGGGTTTACTCGAAATAGTTTCCCTGCACGATTACTCAGCAGGTGAACATTAATATTACTGTACTATAACTATGTCACTCTCAAGAAAAAATAATGTCACCTGAGGACGGTCTGTTACCCATCACATAATATTATCTTAGATATGCGTGTTTAGGAGGTAAATTAAATAACAATAAACCATATTGTAATGTGACATTTATATAAAAATAAAAATAAAAATTTCCATGGAACACTCCCCTCGATTTATCTGCGCTAGACTTGTGGACTAGGTTGTAAAATGGCGATATCATATATATCCATCAACAGGTTTTCATTCTTCGCAAACACAAAATCTAGTCTCAGTCACAACCTTTCCCCAATGAAATGTACACAAATTTCAACATGTTCAGTTTGATCACGTTAATTCAACAAGTAAAAAAATGTTTATTCGACAAGATTATGAGCAATATTACTGATAACTTTATATTCACGCATGTAATTCAAAGAAGCTATGGGCTTAAACTACCGGTGTTGTTTGGTTTCGTAATTACCAAACCAACCAAATTTCTAGAATCTTATTTATTTATTTGGCATACCAATTTTGCAAACAGAGGAAAACAATGGAAGTTGAAAATATAGAAAAAGTTGAAGTTTACCTACCCCATTACCGGCATATTACGAGTGCGCTCTCTCCTCATTATACTCTCAACAACAGGATCCTCATGAGAATTAAATGATTGAATTATTTCAAATTTTTTTTTTAAACATGAAATGATCGACTTCCACTTTTTAGTACCTATATATATATATATATTATATAAATTATGAAAAATGGGAGTCAACGATCTCCCGCCTAAAAACCGAGATTTATGCATGTCACTAAATCGATTGTATGGGTATAATATCATCATATTCTAAGAGTTGTACCAACATTCATATGACTGCCATTTTAGAGCTATGATATTGTAAACTCAAAGAATTTGTGTTATTCATTTTATTTTGTATTCTGAAAGACTGGCTGCTGAAAAATTAGTCTACATATCGAATTTATGAAATACAAAAGTTGTATAGAAGCGATATATTTTAAAATTGAAATTAAGTTTGGATGTAGGATTTGACAATGCCGAATATATATACACCAATTCGAATAGGCCAATGCAGAATACTAGTGTACACCCTAGTCTCTCAGTAATCTCTTGTTCTCTCATAAAATTTACCAATTGTTTTATATTTAGTATCTGATGAGTTTAGTTTTCATCTTTAATAACATGTCTTTTACTTTCATATTTACTTCAATATGGCATTCAGGGGTTGGTTTCTCTAGTGTCAACAGATGGAATCCAGCAGCTAAACGTCTTTATCTCTGTGTTAGCAGTGTTTCATGTTCTCTACTGCATCTTGACTATGTTCCTTGGGATGGCCAAGGTATCACAATTACACTCCGTATCGTACATGCATTTGTCGATGAGATTTTATTACATGCACAGCAAACCGATATTTCAGCATCATGCATGTGTGCCAGAAAAATAGGTCAAAACGAAGAAATTTCACTTGTAAAGTTGCTTATATATACAGCAACTTTACGAGTGAAATTATATCTTCCTACATGCTCGTGTTTAATTTTCTATAAATGCTTTCTTCTTCTACTGATTGAATTGCATCTCAAAATTATTTTTGAAATATAGATGAAGAAATGGAATGTATGGGAGGATGAGACTCGGACACTAAACTATCAGATTCTTAATGGTAGGTCACACTTCTATCCTGCTGCATATATGTTTTGTACCACTGTCTGATAAACATTTATTTCCTGCGCACAGATCCAAGGAGGTTTCAACTCACTGATCAAACTCCTTTTGGGAAACGACATCTAAAGTTCTGGAGTAAACACCCTCTTCTGCTATGGCCTGTACGTCAAAGTTGAGAACTCATGTCTACTTTCATTAAGCATACATCAAACTCACAGGAAAGTAAACTCAACTCTTCCTATATATTAATTTTCGCTCTTCATGTTTTTATATTAGGCATGTTTCGCTCGGCAGTTCAGTGGCTCAATCTCAAAAGTCGATTACATGACTCTGCGAAATGGGTTCATTGTGGTAAGCAAAATATACACACATACATCGTTTACTTGATATGGCCAGAAAGTCTACATATTCATCAAAGTCTCTTTACGTCCATCTCTAATAGTGTTAGACTAGTTCTCTAAACAGGTAGACCAACTTCATGTAGTTGTCGACTAGTTCAATATACCTAATACCGTACTATTACCAAAAACTATAATGTGGCAAACAATAATATACTTGAGGGGAGTTTGACTTGATATTAAAATTAGGGTCATTGACCAAAAACCTCAAAATGAGCTAAAGTTATCTCACTTACCCCAGCAACAGATTTTTATTCTCCACTACCCAATTTAACTTAAAAAGACAATTTTACCCTCAGTCAAATTAATAAATTACACCCCATATGCCATCAAGCTGTCTCTCCTCTCTCCCCTCCGATCTAACTCTCTCTCCTCTCCGATCTGACTCTCTCTCTCTCTCAGCCGGCGATGGTCGAACTCTCGATCAGAGCCTCAAAACAGTGCCACCTAGCTTCAGACTCTCGATCAAAGCCTCAAAACAGCATCGCCTAGCCTTGGACTCCAGATAAGAGCCTCAAAACAGCGCTGCCTAGCCTCGGAGATACTTTGACGAAGTCTCTAAGATCGTCGACGGAGAGGCCGAACTTCCGGTCGATCTGAACGTCGTCGTCTCTCTCTTTCTCTCCAGCACGAAGCCTCTCTCTCTATCTTGCAGATTCCGACGATCCAACGAACGTCATGATCTGCATCTCACCGGTCTTGATAATTCGGTTTCGATTGACCTATTGGGACCAAAAACAGCAAATGAGGCTCTGCAACCGGCGACGGGTCTACAACCGGAGAAAACCGGCGATCAAAGAAAGGTTGAGAGTTGGGTGCCCCCTTTTTTTTTAAGTAATGGGGTAGAAAGAAAGGAAAAAAAAAAGAGTTTTGAATGTCTATTCGGGCAATAGACATTTTTTCCTAGTAAATGGGGGCAGAAGGCTCAGAAGAAAGAAAAATGAAAAAAAAAATGTTCTATTGGGGCAATAGACGTTTTGAATTGACGTAATTTTCTCATTTTTTTTATTTAATCAAAGTTTATTTGTCTAAATTTAAAGAGATTGGTTCCCATTCCTGTGACTGAAAGTTATGTTGGGGGGCAATAGACCTCTATTGGGGGACAATAGACGTCTATTAGGGGCCAATAGAAGTCTATTTGCCTTCTATTGGGGGGTAATAGATGTCTATTGGGGCAATAAACATTTTCGGTGAGGTTTTCAGAAAAGTCCGGTGGGCGGCCACCGATGATAGGTGACCAGAATCCGCGAAAGTTGGCCGGATGCTGGTGGCCGGTGATCGAGTTCCGGCAAAGTCTCTAATGATTTCTCTCTCTTCCATTCTCTCTCTCTCTCTCTCTAAGTAACAGGGGTGAGGGTAAAATGGTATTAAAAAAAAAACAAAAAAAAAATCTTAATGGGGTAAGTGAGAAAAAAATCTTTAGAAATTGAGTAAATGGACAAAAACCCTTAAAATTAATGTGGAACTCATGCATTGTCTAATAGATTAAGTTAGCTTAATTATGAGTCTTAGTACATGATTGTCAAACTTCATAAATCCATGTGTTTAGAGGTCCATCCATACCACCTCCATCCCCTATATATACGTACTTATCATTTGTAATATATATACATACATACATACATACAACCCTTCAATCCGTACCTTTTGCTTAGGTACGGATATCCGCACCTGAGCAAAGTTGTATATCAGTCCTTCTTGGCTGCGGAAGTCCGTTCCTAAGCTAAGGAACAGATTTCCAGTTTTGACCCACTTTTCGATCACATTTTCACATCTTAACCGTTCAGTTTTTAGGTATATATGAGTAGATAACTTCTGCAAATTTTCAGCCAAATTGATGATCGTTAAGGCATCCAAAATTGCAATTTACCATTATAAACACGAACGGTTTCGGTTCGTTCGTGTAAATTGCAGTTTTGGATGCCTTAACGATCATTAATTTGGGTCAAAATTTTTAGAGATGATCTATACATTAGGACTTAAAAACTGAATGGTTAAGATGAGAAAATATGTTCGAAAAGTTGGTCAAATATGGAAATCCGTACCTTTTGCTTAGGCACGGATATCCGCACCTGAGCAAAGTTGTATATATATATATATGTGTGTGTGAGTGTATTAAATTTGGAGTCACAAGCTAGCTATATATATGTGTGTGTGTATTAAATTCGGAGTCACAAGCTAGCTCCAGTGGTATATAAATGTATTGCAAAGTGTATCCGTATGTATATATGTGTCTAGGTGTTTGTGTATGTGTATGTGCGACTGTGTGAGTGTGAGATCTGATCGTTCCTGTTTATTTGGTTCCCCAGGCCAACTGCACAGAAGGTAGCAACTTCAACTTCCTGAACTTCCTTGCCAGAGCTTTCGACGACGATTTTGAGCAAGTGGTTGGAATCAAGTATGCTATTTTGATGCAAAAATGTTATTTGTAGCAATGTGATATTAGAGAAACATGAATAGTACCAAGATCACTGATAATGATATTCGGCACTCTTGTAGGTTTTGGATCTGGATCTCTTCAACTATTTTCATGTTTTTCAATGCCCACGGTAAGACACTTTCGCAGTGGATTTTCATTTTTTTTTTCACGTCTTGTTTTTTACAAATTGTTTCTCATAATAAATCATCTAATCAAATACTCAAATGAATGGTTTCTCAGTCATTAGAGATTTCTTTTTATCTTCACTTTTTGTTGGGGTCAAACCAAACAATACAGGCAAGAGTCTGCAAAGTTATAGTCAAATTGATTGATAATGGGTAAAAATGTGTGCTATATATCTTTTTGCAGTGTTCTATAACTATTACTGGCTACCATTGATTCCCCTACTGGTACGATATCATGCGCCCGCAGAATACTATCTTTTGCTAAATATTACTTCAACCTTGTACGTAGCTTAATTATGTATATCTGGTGTGATTTCTTTATTAAAATAGATTGTTCTAGTCGTGGGAACAAAGCTGCAAGTCGTGATAACTAACATGTGCGTCGAGAGTTATGAGAAGGATCCTGTGATTCGAGGAAGCTTTGTTGTGAAGCTCAAAGATGGCTTATTTTGGTTCAGTCAACCCAATTGGCTTCTTCATCTTCTCCAATTTGTCCTAATCCAGGTAGCTATATAGAAAAATGTGGGTTGCTCCATATGCATGCATGCACGGTTAGAAGTGTTGTTTGATTTCCGAGTTATCAGCACTTCAGCAGTATAGTTCAGATTGGTTCACCTACACAGTGGCGGAACCAGGATTTGACATCTGGGGGGGTCCAGACATATATGGTATACAATATTAAAATTTCGCAAAAAATTAATGTTTTGTATATTTCCCTTATAGAAGATGTTCATCTTCAAATCAAACAAGATTCTATTTTATACATCACCTAAACTCATATAAAGATTACAAATGTTCATGTGAAGAAAGTAATAACTTATTCATCAATTACTTTACGTTTTCTTGATAAATTAATTACTTACTATTTTTCAAATAAAACAAATCAATTACTTTACTTATTCAGACATAAAGACCAATTAATTTAATAATTATGTTTCTTAATATAATTGATTTATTATTCAAATTGATTGGTTATAGAAGTTTTTTTGGGGTACTTAAATTAAGCCTATTTTTAATATTAATAAGGTAAATAAGTAACTAAAATTGAAGTATACCAAAAATGCTGAGGGGGGTCCGGACCCCTTCGGGCCTATTAATAGGTCCGCCCCTGCACCTACAGTAAATTAATGAATCAGTATATCTAATAAAACAGTTCTGCATAATAATAGATTGGTTCAGGATGTGGTATAATAGTTTAAATTAGTGTACAGCTAGCTAGTTTATGACTGCATAGAATTGGTCTATTATTATTATTTTTAGGAGCTGGTTTACCAGGGATTTACCAATCTGCCGATACCTTAAGGTATCGTAACTCATAAACATACATATATATACTAGCATTTTAAAAAAGAAGCATATTTCATGGCATATTTCATGGTTAGGTAGGTATGTCAATGGATACAAGTATTATGTGATAAGGATATGAATTCAGTTGATCGAATTGGTTTGCAGAACTCGTTTCAGCTGGCATTCTTGACCTGGACATGGGTACGTACCAGCTCATAAAAGTTAATATGCAAATCGATTGATCAAGTAATATGAACTCAATACATCTTAAAATTTGCTGATCCCATGATGTTCGTACAGTTTGAATTTGGCCAGAATTCATGCTTTAATCGAAGAACAAAAGATATCGTCATTAAGAGTAGTATGGGACTGGGTGTGCAGTTGATATGTGGTTATGTGACCCTCCCTCTTTACGCACTGGTTACCCAGGTAGTGACTTGTGCCTCCTCCTTCAAAAAGATAATAAAAGCAATAGACATTTTTGTTTATGTTTTGTTTCTTAATTAAATGGTTCCTCATATATGTATAGATGGGGTCTGGCATGAGGAAAGCAGTATTTACTGAGCTCGTAGTTGATGGCCTCAAAAACTGGCACAAGAATGCAAGACGCAGACTATCGAAGAATGGATCCTCTACTTCAAGGAAATCATCAAATTCTGCACACATTTATTCAACCGATGACTCCTCATTTACAGACAATGAATGTAGCTACAAAACTCCTAATCCCACCATAGTGAGAAGCTCTTCTTCTACCTCCGAAATAATTGAAGAGCGCGTTCCAGCCGGTTTAAGTCCGAAGAATGGATCCACTACTTCAAGGAAATCCTCCGATTCTGCACATTTTTATTCAAATGATAACTCCTCATTTCCAGACAATGAATGTAGCAACAAAAATCCTAATCCCACCATAGTGAGAAGCTCTTCTTCTACCTCCGAAATAATTGAAGAGCAAGTTCCACCCGGTTTAATTCCGAACCCGGATACTACAAGTTTACCAACTCCAGAAATCACCAGAGAGGAACAGAATCCCAACATCATCAACAAAATAATCTATGACGGAGAGATTTCTTTTGGGAGCAGTTGGAAATTAAAGCTGGAGAGCATGAGCAAGAGAAGTGGGGAAATCACTTCAATAATTGAAGACGAACTTAACTTCGATCGGTGATCGATCGTCAAGAACTTCTCTTCTTCTAAATCGTAACGCACTACCCAGATAGGTGTTTAAATCTATGCTCCCCATTGATTTTTTTTTATATTTTATATATTTTAATAGAAGTTGATTGTTATTCAATAATCAACAGCCACTTGGTCATAGCTTACAAAACTTACATAAGCATTGAAAATCCGGTAAAACCTATCCAAGCTAAATCAAACTAATTAAAATCACTGGAAAACTCACATTTAAGCAAGCCTGTCCAAGCATAAGAAAGCTTCGCCTCTTACGAAAAGAAATCATTCAACTAGCCCTCACTTGCCAGTCACGCAATTGTGGTACAAACAAGAAACTAGAAAGGTCATAGAAGACTCATATAAACTTAATCACGCTCATACAAGCCTAAGACCCCAATAACAGCAATTAAACAATAGTCAGCTCCTTCCATTGCGAGTTGGAGCTGATATTTGAACCAGCATTGTTACCTTCATCTTTTTCATTGCTCAAAGCATGCTTAGTCCTTCATTTAACCGGACGACCTTTTTTCTTTGGAGCTGTCCCTAGTGAAATCGGAACCTCCACCAACTCACTAAGTTGAAATTTCGGAGGTATGAAAGTCAGCCTAGGCTTAATGCTCTTCTTTTCACACCCAAGGTAGGATGCTTTTCTAAATTTGGCCCAGCAGCAAGGCCCTCTATATTGGCCTCATCAGCAGAGAAGCCCGGCTCAAGACCATGCAGACCTAGCCTAGTCAACCCAGCGGCCAACCCTAATTTAAAATTAGGGTTTCTTGCCGAATTTTTCGAAACAATTTCTGTACGCCTCGCAGCCGCCGAACCCGATCCCAACACCAATGTTCCAGCCCCTTCCGGCACCCAAGAAACGTCCAGCGCTCCGAGTCCCGCCGACTCGGGCATCTCTGGCCTAACAACCACCCCAGAAACCAGCTATTCCGACGCCGCCAACCTACCTCGGTTCGTTTTCACCGCACGACCCGACATAGCTAAAGCCAACGCAGCTCGCACATCCGCCTCCAATCTGCCATCACATGTACCCCCTCCATGACCGAAGAGGCCATATGTCGAAGACAACCTATGACATTTTTCATACTAGAGCTCCACCAACACTGAGACCGTAGGGAAAAATTCAAAAGTCCGCCGTGCCCAAATCCTCCGCTGAATGCATGTCCTGTACCACACAGATTCTCTGAATAGGATCCTTCTGCTGCACTTCCCCCGATCAACCCGAACGAAGGAACCCAATGCTCGTCCAATTAGGGTTAAGGCCTTCTCATTGTGCATAGCAATGCGCAACCCCTTCACCGCCACCTAAATCTCCAAGAGATGCAGTGGAGCCGCCTTGAGAGCTGAAACGCCGTCATAATCTACCAGTAGCAACATAGAGTTGTTGTAGAACCATGGACCGCCGAAGAGAATCTGATTCTTCATCTCCCTATCCTTGAATTGGAAGACGAAGATATCCTCCTCCTGCCAGATCAGAACTTTCTCCTTTAAACCCCAAACGTTGGAGATCGCCGCCGAGAACAACGGGATCACGACTATCTTCTTGTATAAAAGCCAACCACAGAGGTAGAAAAATGAATCATGGATTTCATCCTCTCCTCCCATAAGGCTCACAATGGTCTCCTCAGAAAGTGCAGGAGGAGCCACCTTATTCTCCTCTGCCATCACGTCACAAACTCGATCAATGGTACGGCTAGGCTAGAGAAACCCTAGCAGAGCAAAGTCAACTTTTTTTGTGGTTTACAGTTGACTTATTTTGTTCCTATAATCAACTACTCATAATTGTGTAATTTTTTGTTCTCAATTGCAATGTGCATTGAGAATAATTTTATGATCCCCATTGATACTGTCAAGTCAATATTCGTCAAATATAGGCCGAAAGGATGTTAGCAATGAAGGACACTTGTAGTGCTTCAATTAAATGCTTTAGAAATTAGTTAGGAAATTTGTTATTAAATGGTTAAGCTGTAACAAAGTCCACAAACAAGAAGACCATCCATAGTCCACAAATGGACTTCGTATTCGGCGCTACACAGGATGTTCTTCTGGTCATTTTGTTGCGGCGGGCTGGCAGAGGTGAAGCTGGGATCAAGTGGCCCCATGTTAGTTTGTTTGGTTGACCTATTTGGGTTTGGATCTGGTTGTCATCTAGATCCGAATCTAGGTAGATTCATGGTCATTATGCAGGTGGCCTATTGCTCGTATGACAGCGCGATGGTGACGATCAGAATGAGAAAGTGGTGCGGCAAAGTGGGCGATGTTAGGTTGGTGGTGGCTTTGCTACAATTTGGCTTGACTTTCACAGTGGGATTGTCTCTCCTTGCCCCTTGGATTAGGGCTTGGGCCTGGGCTCTACTAGGCTTCATGTCCAAAGCTCTTGTTAGTCTTGTTGTTTTAGTTTATTTTTATTTTTCAGTAGAGTTAAAATAAGTCCTTATTTTAGTGTGCACCTTGAATGCCTTGTTTGGCCTAGTGAGGAGACATATTATTTGCTTCGTCAAATGTACGCAACGTTCTAGTGGTATGATGAAATGTTGTGTCATCGGTGTTTCAGATTGGCAGCATATTGGGAAAGCTAGTTTAATTGTCTTTTGACACTATGTTAGTGTTATCTTTCTAGTATATCACTATTATTGTACAGCAAATGGAGGAGCTAGTAGAGCACTCTTTGGTAATTGGTGCATGCTAGAATACATAGGTTTATTGGAGAGTCCTGCTATTATTCAGGACGTGCTCTCTACGCTTATATATTGTAAGTTGGAATTTAGGTATTATGTCCCCCGTATTGTATTCTACAGTTCATTAATCAATACTTAAAGGCGCGCAACCGCACTGGCCCTCATTTAAAAAAAAAAAAAAACTTGTAACTGTATAAGACACGAAAAGGAATCAAATAATAAAAAAACTAGCCACATGCTCGTGCTATGCGCATGTGAGAAAAAAAATTTATTTATCAAATAGGGAGGTGATGAAAGTATTTAGGACATGTATTTCATAGTTTAGTGGGTAGTTGTTAATGATAACAATTTCTTTGTTTATTTTTTTATTTTTACTTAATTGTAATTTTTGATAATTTATCCTTAGAAAATATGAAATTAGTAAAATTAATAGTGTATTTGAAGGGGCATTATAGGAAAACCAAATTTTGGTGAAGCTTTTGACACCAAATAGAGAAAAAGTTGTGGTGAAACACCACGGTGATACATATGGTTGGACCATTCATTTGACATGTCTTGCTCACTTATTTAAAGTAAACCTATTCAACTATGAACCAGTACCGCATAGTAATAGGCTAGCTAACAAAAAAAGTAACTAAATAATGGGTATAGAAACCCAATAAGCATTTTGGACCCAAGAAATCCCGGTCAAAATCCATTTGCAATGCACTAGAGTCAACCAATGGCCCAAAAAGTCCACCACGGACAGACCCACATTGCTACTCTGCCATCATCGAACTGGACATCGACCGGCCTCCTAGCCAGCGTTCGACCCTCATTGACAAATTCTAGGACAGCCTCGCCGCCTTCCACGTTCAGGTTCTTGAGATAGAAGCTCGGAATTTATGCCCCCCCACACACATACACACACACACTCTCTCTCTCTCTCTCTCCCCCCTCCCCCACCTACGATCAAGCCAACTTGATCCTCCTGCACCTACGATCAATCATCAGCTCTGTCAAGGCCTGCCGCTGCCAGGTACTCCTTCATCGCCTCAGAGACGGAGACGACACCGCGGTGAGTTTCTGGTTTTGCGGGTCATGCCATTAGGGTTTTTGCAGAGGGAGAATTTCTCCTGAGCCCAAACACTGCCCAACCACATGATCTGCATTGATCTGGACACCCAGGTCAGCGATAACGCCGTTAGAAACCAGTCGTCAACAACCACCATCGCCGCAAAACTCTTCTAGTCCGATATATACCCCGGACCCAAAGCCACATGATCGCTAACTACCAGACTTTGCATCTCTGCCGTGTAGAGAATTCCCCCCCCCCCCCCCCCCCGCCCCAAAGTAGTACGAACTCGAGGAGCCAGATCAAATGATAGGGAAGAGGGGAGAGATTCGCTAATCTTTTGTAAAACCGGATGGAGACGTCCTAAAATGAGATCGTGACCAGAGCCATTGCCTTCGTTGTAAGCGCAAAGAAGAACGCCTTTTGAGAGAAACTAGGGTTCATTTCATTAATCGTGTTCTCTGGTTGTATCTATTTAGGATTTTGAATGTATATCTATATTGATACGAAGTGCTTCTGAATTGTAGTCAAGTACAGACTTGAAATCACAGAAGCGGAGGCTATGCCATCTCACTTCTAAGTCTGGAAGCAGGGAATCACGGACTTTGCCAAAACGCTGCTCGAGTTCCACCCATAGTTTTCTTGGGTCTTCCTCATTGAGGTACTCATTTTGGAGCGCGTCATTCATGTGCCTTGTCATGAGAATGATGGCTTTAGCTTCATTCGCCTCTCTCGTAGCTCTATTTGCTTCAAAAGCAGCAGCTTGTTGAGGAGTACGCACGTCCTGACTTGGCTCTTGGATCGTACTCAGGATCCCATCAGCCTTAAGATGCTGGCGCACATCACGGACCCACTTGTGGTATCCAGCGCCCGTTGTCTCTAGTGGAGCAAAGCTCAACTTGTTCAGGTTACTCATCCTGAAAAACAACAAGAAAATAGGGTTAGTTTCGGAGCGAATAAGGCTACCACAAAAAACTATATAATTTCTGAGCGTAGTCGCTTCCAAGAAATTAGGGATTTT